>BOPN01004282.1:122500-129972 GCA_017312705.2 Penaeus japonicus | reverse complement strand
CATTTTCTTCTCTTTTGGCTATATGTAAGGCGCCCTGTGCAGTGATCGGGCCAGCATCTCTGACAAATGGCCAGCTTCGTTAAAAAACATCATTATTTACAGCCAGTAAACATAGGGGCCTTTGAAAAGGAATGACCCTGACATTGCTAATCAGCTTGTTCAAACATGAGCCTTCAGCTATCCAAAAATCGGAAGACGTCGACGCCTTCATCAAACATATCGGTAATGAAGGAAATCTCTGTGCCAAGGGACAGATCCCTTTTGGTCTGTTTCTTCATGCACGTACGAAGCAGTTATCGCTCTTGACGCACACTGATTCCTAATCTATTATACGTGATATGCATACATAAATACATATATGCATGCATACATACAATACATACATAATACATACGTGTGTGTATGTATATATGTGTGTATATATATATATATATGTATATATATATATATATATATATATATATACATATACATATATATATACATATACATATATATATACATATACATACAAATACGCATACGCATACGCATACGCATATGCATACACATACATACATACATACATACATACATACACACATATGCATACATACATACATACATACATACACACACACACACACACACACACACACACACACATACACACACATACACACACACATATATATATATATATATATATATAAATATATATATATATATATATATATATATATATATATATATATATATATAATACATATATATATAATATATATATATATATGTACATGTATGTATGTGTGCGTGTGTGTGTGTGTGTGTGTGCGTGTGCGTGCGTGTGTGTGTGTGTGTATGTGTGTGTGTGTATGTGGGTGTGTATGTATGTGTGTGTATATATGTATGTGTATATATATATATATATATATATATATATATATATATATATATATATATATATATATATATGTATATATATATGTGTATACATATATATATATATATATATATATATATATATATGTATATATATATATATATATATATATATATATATATGTATATATATATATATATATATATATATATATATATATATATATATATATGTTTATGTATATATGTATATATGTATATATGTATATGTATGTGTATATAAATATATGTGTATGTATGTTTGTATGTATATATAAATGTATGTATGTATGTATGTATATATATATATATATATATATATATATATATATATATATATATACATATATATATAAGAAAATGACTAAGAGAACAATAGACTTTCTAGTTCAAAGTCCAAGAAAAGTATGTAAGTGGCTACATAACACAAATGCCACAAAAACTTCCTCCTCCGAGCAATCATGCAGGCTGGTGAGCATGCAAGCAAGAAGACAGGTCCTCCCCGATACCCAAGCCGGGCAGGGGCGTGTCGCAAGCACAACCGCAAGCCTCAAGCCACCAAGGCAAACCAATATGGCCTCTGGCGGCCGTCTGCGCCTCGTAAGGCCAGAAAAAAAGTGAGAAAACGTCTCACACACGCATTACCAGCCACCAAAAATAACCATTGTCGTTAGCCGAGTTAGACATGCTACAAACACGTCAGCGTCGTCGACCATGACTATTCTTCCTGGCACTTGTTTACGACGTGAGGGATGACCAGCCACTAACCTCAAGAATGACAACCCCCCTCTCACCCCCTCTGGAAACCCCGATCACTTTTCAGTACACTGCCTACCTCATCCTACTCTATCCTTTACCCTGCCACCGTGCCTACTCTATCCTTTACCCTGTCATTACCCACCCACTCTATCCTTTCCCCTGCCACCCACATCCTACTCTATCCTTAACCCTGTCACTGCCCCCTACTCTATCCTTTACCCTGCCCCCCTTATCCTACTCTATCATTTACTCTGCCACTGCCCCCTGCTCTATCCTTTACCCTGCCCCCCTTATCCTACTCTATTCTTTACCCTGCCATCCTCATTCTACTCTATCCTTTACCCTGCCCCCTTATCCTACTCTATTCTTTACCCTGCCATCCTCATCCTACTCTATCCTTTTCCCTGCCCCCTACTCTATCCTTTGACCTGCCACCCTCATCCTACTCTATCCTTCACCTTTCCACCCTCATCCTACTCTACCCTTTAACCTGCCCCCCCCCCCCCTATTCCACTCTACCCTTTACCTTGCCACCCTCATCCTACTCAATCCTCTACCCTTCTATCCTTTAACCTGTTACTGCTCCCTATTTTATCCTTTACCCTGCCATCCTCATCCTATACAATCCTTTATCTGCCACCCTCATCCTAATTTATCATTTACCCAGCCCCCCTTATCCTACTCTACCCTTTACCTATCCTTTATCCACTATTCCCTACTCTATCCTTTACCCTGCCACCCTCATCCTACTCTACCATATACCCTTTTACATGCTACACAACTCCATAGGGAAGAAGGAAGACGGGGAGGAACGACAAAGATGCCTCGCAAAGGAGCGACAGAAACAAATAGCCGGAGAGCCCTAGCGACAGACACTCCCCTCCCCCCTCCGTGTGTGTATGCGTGTGTGTATGCGTGTGTGTATGCGTATGTGTATGCATGTGCGTGTGCGTGTGCGTGCGAGTGATGGAACTCAAGTCGGAGAGAAGAAGCTTCCTAAAGCAACACTCACGGCGAAGGAAGATAAACACCTCAGGGATGTGGGGCCAAGACCGCGAACCTCTTCGAGGGATCTCCCTCTCCTTCACATACCTGGAAAGACGAAAAAAGGAGAAACATGTTAATCACTAGATACACAGTGTAAGAACGTTCCGGATTATAATCAAATAGAAGAAGATAAAACAAAAGATTTGCCTGAGCACGGTGCACATGCAATCTTGGCCTTCCAGATGGGCTCCTCGCGCTGGAAGTGATCATTTTGCCCTATCTTTTTCAGTCGTCCCGGGAGAAGGCGCTCCTCACCGCGGGCGTAAAGACTAAAGCGAAAGTGTTATTCGGTATAAACTCTAAAGAGTTGTCTCGCGAGTGCAGCGGCATCTCGCCGTCTTTCGGAGTGCCAGGCCACGAATGGCGACGCGCCGGGGAGCGCTTCGTTTAATAATCCCCTCGCAACGCACGACCACCCATCGCCGTCCTCTTTTCCAGAGATTGACAGAGCGCAAGAGCCGGCACGAACTGCAAATGAACGCGCTTAAACTCACATCCTAAAAAGCTTTCTTGAATATGCTCGCCTCAGCAAATGAGCCCATGATTCATGCAAATGCTGATCCTCGAATCTGAAAAAAGGAAACTGCAATTGCACGGCCGGAATTACGTTGATAGGCTCGGCAGACGCGCCCCGACTGGCCCTTACGTACGCGCAGATAATTATGGTGTAACGTCACGCGCTCAGGATCTAACGTTTGTATTCCTATTATGTGTAACCGAGTAGGAAATTCACCGAGCGTGGTGGGAATAACAATGAATACTATTATGCATGGTTAGAGCCTGTTTACTATACACACACCTACGGGCGCGCGTACACTGTATGTCTACAATGCGTGCACGTATATTCTACCTCCAATCGTAATAACACCGACAACATTCTAGCAACGCGCGCAATCCATCTCCCCCCATTTAGCCACATTAAAAAGGTCATTTCCCTCATAACATCGAACCTCACTCTCCTGTTAACACGGTAACTCCACTAGTAACAGCGTTTTGCACAAACCTTCCTCCCACATTCCTGCACCGAAAGCTCCGAGTACCAAGAATGGAAGAAGGGCGTGGGTGGAGGAGGGGGGTAGGGGTGTAATAACCAGCCAAGGAAGCTAAAAGTGAAGCGCTGCCTGCAGCTCCTTTGCCCCCACCCCCCTCCGTACCATCCCATTCCCTTCTCCCGAAGCTTCCCCCTCCTTTCTCTCTCCCTCTTTCTCTTTCTCTTTCTTTCTCTCTCTCTCTCCCTCCCTCCCTTCCACCCTCCTTCTCTCTCTCCCTCCCTCCCTCCTTCTCTCCCCTCTCTCTCTCTCTCTCTCTCTCTCTCTCTCTCTCTCTCTCTCTCTCTCTCCTTCTCTCCCTCTCTCTCTCTCTCTCTCTCTCTCTCTCTCTCTCCCTCTCTCTCTCTTCCTCCTTCCCTCCCTCTCTTACTTACTTATTTACTTTCTTTCTCTCTCTCCTTCTTCTCCTTCTCTCTCCCTCTCTCCTTTAATTCCTCCCTTCCTTCTTTTCTCTCTCTCTCTCTCTCTCTCTCTCTCTCTCTCTCTCTCTCACTCTCTCCCTCCCTCCATATCTCCCTCTCTTCCTCCTCCCCTCAAAGCAAACATAACTTAACCTCACATCTGTTTACAGACAACACAAAATTCGTACGTGCACACACTGCAACGTAACCTACCCTGCGGAGTGGGGCATAAACGTAATCAAAACTCAAGCAAGGTAGGTGTCTTAAGCTTAAGCACTGGATTATCTTGTAAACAAAACCGGATGACAAAAAATACACACATGGTTGATCAACGAAATTATCCTCGGACAATACTAATTCCGTAAGAAATCAGATGCAAAATATCTAAGCACAGAAACATAAAACAAGCAATATCAAAATCCAACACACAGGACCCACACAGCCGAAAATTACTCCATTAATGTACACGCCGTACATGTACACCGACGCAAGGTCTCCACCCACGCGCGCGCGCGTACACACACACACACACACACACACACACACACACACACACACACTCAGTCATCCAGGCCGTCAAACACGTCTGTTCACCCGCCATCTTCACCTATCAGGTAACGGTTGTGTGGGTGAAGAAGCGGAGGCGAGGAGCAGTAGGGGGTGGTGGTGGGGGATGGTGTAGGGCTGAGGAGTAGGGGCTGGTAGTAGAGTGGGGGTTAAGGCGTACAGGGGGCAGGTGGGTAGAGGAGTAGGGGAAGGGATACAACGACCAGAAGGTAGTGGAGTAAGAGAAGGGGTACAAGCGACCGGTAGTGGGAAAGGGAACAAGGCGTACAAGGGTGGGGGTTGGGAGCAAAAGGGGCAGGTGGGGGCCAGGGAAAACAAGACGGGTGGTAAGCGCATCAAGAAGGAGGGAAGGACGGCAGTAAAAGCCCACAGTGGGACCAGAAAAGAACACGCTACAAGGGCCCCCAGGGTACGGCGCGAAAACATAAAACGGTGCGAAGAAAAATAAAAAAGTAAAAGAGTTAGTACCGAGGGAGAAGGAGAACGGATATAGCAGGAAACGGCAAGGAAAGCAGACAGAAAGGCAAACAAACCCAAACTCAAATACACACATACACGCTTATGTATACAGATTATGTATACATAAGACAATGCAAACGGGAGAAGACTAAAGAACAGGGAGAAGGGGTAGACAGGCAGAGGGAGGGAGGGAGGGACGGAGGGAGAAAGGGAGGAGGGAAGGAAGGAGGAAGGGAGGAAAGGATGGAGAGAGGGAGAGAGAGAGGAAAGGATGAACGGAGGAAGGAGGGAGGGATGGGAGGAGAGGGAGGAGAAAGAGGAAATGAAGGAAGGGAGGGAGGGAGGGAGGGAGATAGGAAAGGATGGAGAAAGGGTGAACGGAGGAAGGGAGAAGAAAGAGGAAAGGGACGGAGGGAGGGAGAAAAATGTGTGTGTGTGTGTGTGTGTGTGTGTGTGTGTGTGTGTGTGTGTGTGTGTAAGAGAGAGAGAGAGAGAGAGAGAGAGAGAGAGAGAGAGAGAGAGAGAGAGAGAGAGAGAGAGAGAGAGAGAGAGAGAGAGAGAGAGAGAGAGAGAGGGGGGGGGGGGGGGGGGGGGGGGGGGGGGGGGGAGAGGGGAGAGAGGGAGAGAGGGAGAGAGAGAGAGAGGGAGAGAGAGAGAGAGAGAGAGAGAGAGAGAGAGAGAGAGAGAGAGAGAGAGAGAGAGAGAGAGAGAGAGAGAGAGAGAGAGAGAGAGGGGGGGGGGAGGGAGAGAGGGAGAGGGGGAGAGAGAGAGAGAGAGAGAGAGAGAGAGAGAGAGAGAGAGAGAGAGAGAGAGAGAGAGAGAGAGAGAGAGATAGGAAGAATGAGAGAGAGAGAAATATGGAGAGAGAGCGAGGAGAGAGAGAGGGGGAAATAGGAAGAGAGAGGGAGAAATACGAAGAGAGAAGGGGGAAGAGGAAGAGGGAGAGACGGAGAAACGATCTCGATATACGAAAAAAAGAAGAAGAGCAAGGCAGGAAGATTGGTGTGGATGGCAGACAACAGGCAGGGATGTGGGTTGGAAGGTTGCAAGAACGGTGCATCGGCAGGAGGAAGATCAAGGACGAGGGACGTGGACGAGGCAATGCTAGATGGAGGGAGTTGGGGAGGAGGTGGGGGAGGAGGTGGGAGAAGAGAGAGAAGTGGTTAGGGGAGAGGGAGCAGTCCAGGAGAAAAAGGTGGGTGTGGGTGTAAGAGTGTGGGTGTAAGTGTGTGGGCGTAAGATCAAGAGTCGAGATTCGGTTGCCAGAGGGGGTGGGTTGGGGGGGGCAAGAGGAGGAGGAGGAGGAGGAGGAGGAGGAGGAGGAGGAGGAGGAGGAGGAGGAGGAGGAAGGAGGGAGAGCGAGTGAGAGAGAAAGAGAGAAAGAGAGAGAGAGAGAGAGAAAGAAAGAGCTAGAGAGAGAGAGAGAGAGAGAGAGAGAGAGAGAGAGAGAGAGAGAGAGAGAGAGAGAGAGAGAGAGAGAGAGAGAGAGAGAGAGAGAGAGAGAGAGAGAGAGAGAGAGAGAGAGAGAGAGAGAGAGAGAGAGAGAGAGAGAGAGAGAGAGAGAGGGGGGTCGACTCCATTAGCGCACTAAGCAACAAGCTAGTCCTTCACGGAGGCAGATAAGAGAGGCGTTGATCGAGACAGCCTCCCTCACCATCGGATGCCTTCAATCAGCAGCCGTTGGTTGGATCCGCATAAACTGGCCTGCTGACTTCTCCGATCACCTCCCTACCCCCTTACACACCCTATACCTATCCCCTCGACCTTCCCTAACCCCCCCCCCCCCCTCAGACTCAGCCATCCGCCAAACTACCCAAACCAAGACAAGAGAAAAATGGCCTCAACACACCGCGGAACCAAATTTCCATCGCAAAGTTTGCTAACAGTAGATACGATCGCGGGAGCCGGTTATGGCCGCGACCAATCGTCCGTTACGGAGACTCCCCCCGCCTAATGGACAGCGTACGCACAAACCTGCCTTAAATTAAGCCCCAATCCAAAGCGACTCCTTGTTTCTCTCGGGTTTATCTCCCTCGCACATCTCCGGGAGTCAGCTCTGAGAGTGACACGCAGCGCCATCTCCCTTCCTTCGCTACATTAGAATCCCATGGTTTATAGCGTCTATAGGGTTAAGCATCTGCAACTTGACCGATAATTCGGAGAGAGAAAAAACAAGCAAACAAACCGATACATTGCTTCATTCGTATCTAAATCAAATATCAGCGTCCTTCAATATCCTTCCTTTCATGAACAGACCTCTTCATCAATCCTAATACAAAGAACAAAACAA
>BOPN01004282.1:95000-115000 GCA_017312705.2 Penaeus japonicus | reverse complement strand
ATATATATATATATATATCTATCTATCTATCTATCTATCTATCTATATATATATATATATATATATATATATACATATATATATATATATATATATATATATATATATATATATATATATATATATATAGTATATATATATAGTGGGTGGATTGACATTGAATCTTTCTAGAAAAAGTTACGCATTTTTTCTATATTACAAAACCATTATCAACAACATTGAGGGTAACACAAAAAACAGTAATTACAAAATAAGGACAATCATGAATGGTAAAAATACTCTGACGTGTATATAATATGGTGGCAAAAAAAACTATACACAAAATAGATTTATTTGAAAATGAAACGAAGGTTTCGAAAAAAAAATATGTCAAGAGCAACTACGGCAATACTATTTGTGAAATAATAATAAAAAAAAAATAGTATTAACAATATAAAATCAGCAGCCCTATAGCCCCCCCCCCCTCTCTCCTCACCCTCCTTCATATACAAATGACAATCGCAGGAGAGAAAGCAGACTAAGAAATGTCACGCTAGCAAGGCAAGCTGAGGACAGGCGCCCGAACGGCCCCCGAGGTGTGTAAACATTGACTCCCGGCCTCGGAGACTAATAAGGAGTTCCGGCTTTAAGACATTTCATTCTCGCTTTCTAAAGGAGGAAAATAGAGCAAACAGACACACAAAGATACACAGACAAACACACACACACACACACACACACACACACACACACACACACACACACACACACACACACACACACACACACACACACACACACACACACACACACACACACACACACACACACAAGAAAAGAAAGAAAAGAAAGAGAGAGAGAGAGAGAGAGAGAGAGAGAGAGAGAGAGAGAGAGAGAGAGAGAGAGAGAGAGAGAGAGAGAGAGAGAGAGAGAGAGACTTTGACTTTGAAGTTTATTGAGATAAGTGGTTACTTACATCTCAAAAGGATGAGATAACATTAGTTATCCTCACCCCAACCTTAGTCCTTCTTTGGACTCACATATCTTTTACAAAACCTTACAGCTCTATCAACATTGAAATATATACAGTACAAAAGGCGGATTAAGCACAAGCATACAGAGTTAAATGTTTACATTTCAGGAGAGCGATATAACAGTGTAAATTTTCACCCTCACCATGATATGCCCTCTCCTGAGGTCATTTAAGCACATATTTGATTATGTGACTTACATATAAGTTAGCAAGACATGTACGTCCCTGGGGGGGAAAGAATTTTTCAGAATATTGAGAGAGAGAGAGAGAGAGAGAGAGAGAGAGAGAGAGAGAGAGAGAGAGAGAGAGAGAGAGAGAGAGAGAGAGAGAGAGAGAGAGAGGAGTGATAAGTTATAAAGATTGATAAATATTTTGCAACCACACTTACAGAGAAGGCTTTTGTAGCAAAACATGATCCCTTTCGCTTCACACAGCCTGTGTTAGTTTGCCAGTCTGTCATTCAATAAGTACTGAAGGTGTTTGTTCGGAGAGAGAGAGAGAGAGAGAGAGAGAGAGAGAGAGAGAGAGAGAGAGAGAGAGAGAGAGAGAGAGAGAGGGGAGAGGAGAAGAGAGGAGAGGAGAGGAGAGGAGAAGAGAGGAGAGGAGATGAGAGCAGAGGAGAGGAAAGGAGGAGAGGAGAGGAGGAGAGGAAAGAAGAGGAGGAGAGGAGAGGAGAGGACAGGAGGAGGAGAGGAGAGGAGAGGACAGGAGGAGGAGAGGAAAGGAGAGGAGGAAGAGAGGAGGAAGGGAGGAGAGGAGAGGAGAGGAGAGGGATAGAGAGAGAGGGGGAGAGAAAGGGGGAGAAAGTTAGAGGATAATGAGAGGGGAAGAGAGAAAGGGAGAGGGAGAATGAGAAGGGAAGAGGGGGGAGAGGGAGAATAGAGGAAGAGGGGGAGAGGGGAAGGGGGGGAGAGGGGGAGAGGGGGAGAGGAAGAGGGAGAGAGAGAAGACGGGAGATGGGGAGAGGAAGAGGGAGAGAGAGAAGACGGGAGATGGGAAGAGCAAGAGGGAGAGAGAGAAGACGGGAGAAAAATGAAAGAAAGACAGAATGACATGGATAGATAATTAAATGAACGGATGATTGGACGGATGGCTGGATGACTGAATGAATATATGGAAAGATGGGGAAGAGAAATTCCAGCCACACCCACCAGGAGACTTAAACCTGAACAACATTTAAGGACTAAGTGGCAATAGCCTTGGACAAGCCTCCTACTTCATCATTAGAACAAACAAGCCTAAGGCGCTTTTGTTGGCTTGGTCCCCTCTCTTCCCTTCCCTCACCTGCCCTATCTCCTTTTCTCTCACTCCTCCTTCTCCCTCAATTCCCCTCAATTTCCCTCTCTCTCCCCCCCCCCCCTTCATTTTCTCTCTTTTTCCTCCCCTCTCTCCCCTTCCTTCGCCTTCCCACCCCCCTTCATGCACATTCCCTCTCTACCCCTCCTCCTATTTCCCTCTCCTCCCTTCCCTTACCTACCCATTCGCCACGCCACTACCCATCACCATCTACCCATCCCAACCACCCTAAAGAAAGAAAGAAAGAAAGAAAGAAAGAAAGAAAGAAAGAAAAAACGTCTTCGCATCCAAACCACCCGCTTCACTTCGACGACCCGCGACGACCTCCCCGCGTTACCGAGCCCTGTGTGCAAGAGGGTGCTGCGTTTCCCGATATCCAAATCCCTTCATCCTAAAGGGTTCAACGATACCTTAACAACTTAAATTTGTCCAGAACTTTCCAGCACAAAAGAGGGAAACAAACAAAAACAAACCAACCGATGGGAAAAAACGCAAGCACGCCCGGCCACACACATACGCACAAGTAATAAAACAAATCTCCAGTGTTATCATGGAAACAATGGTCAAAGTAGAGGATTCGGGAGGAAAGAGCGTGAATTACGGGCAAATGTGCCTGAAAATATCCAAGTTTTGCCTCGTAAACGTGAATAATTCGGCGAAAAATTAGCAGCGCGAGTATTGTTACAGCTGGAAAATGAACATAAACAAGTCACACAAACAGCGTATTTCACTTCCTCGCGTCCATCGGCCACGAGCACTCCACTTGCCGTTCCGCTACTCGCCGCCGGCAATTATCGTCCTTACCGCCGACTGGCTATAGGACCCTGAGTTGCCATTGGCTCCCCTCCTCTCCGTCCTTCCACCCCGGCTCCTCCTCAGCCCAACCCCCACCCGCGTCATTAACGGAATATTCATGCGGCCTTAGCCACGGCCGCTCAATTCGCTGTCATTAAAGGAATTCGCCCGCTGCAAATACGTATATATCCCCACCTCTCGATATATATTGCAGGTCTGTCGAAGCTCTCTGTTCAGATACAATGTAAACCTGACCCCTACCCTCTACGTTTTCCCCGCCGCCCCCTCCCCCCCTCTGCGCTTTCCCCGCCGCCCCTCCCCTCTGCGCTTTCCCCGCCGCCCCTCCCCCCCTCTGCGCTTTCCCCGCCGCCCCTCCCTCCTCCCCTTCCCCTCACGGCACACCGCTGTGGGCGAGAGCTGGGGGCTAAATACATGACGTGTTTGATATTTTCATTTGGCAGGCTACTGCCCACACAAATGTAGGTCCTGCATGTTGACTAAATTTTTGTTGTTATTGTTTATTTGTTTGAGCGTGTGCATATGCGTGCGCGTGTAGCCGTGCGAATCTTTATACAAGAAGTACGGACAAACAATTGAGTAAGAGTCTTCTGCCACGATTTATGAAATAACAGAATTAATTTTTAAAAACATGGCTTCTTGTACGACGATAGACCCGCGACAGATGACGGAATTCGCAAAGAAGCGTCAAGTAGGTGAATCACCGGATTCTAGAGATTATATTCGACACAAGAAGAAGACATTTCGAGACATGACTCAAGATCTTGAAATTCCGCGGGCACCGTGTGGAAGATGGGCGGGCGGGCGGGAGGGAGGGAGGGAACAAGAAAAAAGGCAGGGAAAGAAGGGCAAGGGATGGAGAGAAGGGGAGAGGCAGGAGCGGGGGAAGTGGGAGGGAGTAAGGAAGTAAGTCAGAGGGGGGAGGGGGGAGGAAAATAAGGAGAAGGAAAGGAAGAAGAACAAGGAGAAGAAGAAAAGGAAGAGAAAGAGTGAGAAAAAAGAAATACGAATATGAAGAAAAAGAAGAAGCTCTGATAGACATATACCAGGAGGAAAAATGAGGAAGATCTGAAGACCATATCGGGAGAAAAGGAGAGTGATAGCATCAATCTTTCCAGAAACGCCATGACGGGAATAAAAAACAAAGGAACTCGTGACCCTCCCACCCCCTTTCCTCCACATCCTAAATAGCCACGCCTTAGCGAATATTCCTTCACTGTCACTAAGCCGACTCTTTCATTAATCATTCATGTAAAAGATGTTTAGCCCTTCTTACGTGTGTGTGTGTGTGTGTGTGTGTGTGTGTGTGTGTGTGTGTGTGTGTGTGTGTGTGTGTGTGTGTGTGTGTGTGTGTGTGTGTGTGTGTGTGTGATAGAGAGAGAATAAGTGAGAGAGTGAGTGTATGTGTGTGAGTACGAGCATGTGCACTAGCACGAGTATATCTATCTGTCTTCGACCCAAAGAAGTCTCTTTTTTCCCTCTGTCAGGTCGAGCGATCTTGCAACAAGCACCCACATTCGACGAGCTCCAATCGACGTTGCAGACCAAGCACATAATGATGGTTCACGCTCTGACCTTCTGTCTTTGCGAGTTTGGGTGAGGGAAAGTGAGTGGGGGACGGATAGACGGGAGAGTGGGTGAGGGTGTGAAACGAAGGATAAAAAGAAAAAAGAGGAAGCAAGAGACTAAGGAAAGTGACGTTGAAACGAAGAAAAATAAAAAGGAAAAGAGATAGGAGCTGGAGAACATGAAAAAAGACTGTGCACATTTCTTTCACTTTCATTTATCTATGTTCTTCATCTTGTCATATTCTTTGTCTCTTACATTTCATCCAGACGAAGAGGCGCTTGAGAAGTTGACGATAATTGGCTGAGTGCAATATGTCAAAATAAGATCGATGTATTTCAAATAAACATCCTCACCAACTTAATAATTCTACAATTGCCGTCATCAACTTGTCATCAATCATCACCAAGCTTACAAATACCTCTGCGACCTATAAGAAGAAAAGGAAGCAGAAAAAAACATAGGAAGTATATAAACTAAGAGGTATGCTCATATGAATATGTCCGGGGAGGAGGGGGGAGTGGAGAGGAGGGGGAAGGGGGAAGCTGCGGACGTGAGAGGAACGCGATACACATATTTCTGAAATGGCCATTGGTTGAAACGCAAGATGGGGCGGTGGGCGTGATGTGTAACGTAAAACGTGCAAAAAACGAGCTACGGAGAGTCACGCGGTTATCTTTCGTATTTTGAACATGATTTTTTAATGATTATCATTATACATATTTCATCAATTTTTAACTAGTCGTTACCCCTCCGATATGGAAACAGCCTCTCCTGTTCCGATATCCAAATGAAACCATGATACACCTGATTAAATATTTGAGAAAAAAACTAAATCGCAACACTAATAACCAGATCAAACTCGACAAGGCCAATTTCAGATAAACCAAAAAGAAGACAAAGAGCATTTCATGGGCACAAGCAGAAAAGCCATCCCAAGCGGAACACAAAGGGGGCAGGGAGGTGGAAACGGGAGGGCGAGAACAACAGCCAATGACAGCTTCCTTCCCGCCGCTACAAGATGACCAATTACCCTTCGTGTCGCTGATGACTCTACCAGATTCGCAGGCGGAGACAGGAGGGGGCATTAGAGGGGGTGGGGATTGAGGGTGGGGGTAGGACGGGGGAGGGAGGGTGAAGAAGGAGGAGAACTGAGGAGGGGATCCGAGAAGAGGGAAGGGAGGGAGTGAAGGGGGGAGGAGAAGAAGGAGGAAGGGGGGAGGGGAAGGAGGAGGGGGGAGGCAGGGGGTGAAAGTGGAAGGGGGGTGAAGGGGGAAGAGGGGGATGGAGAGGGAAGGGATAGGGAGGGAGGGGTAAGAGTGAAGGAGAGGAGAACGGGAGGCAGGAGGAGGAGGAAGAGGGGAACCGATGAGAGAGAAGGGAGAGGGTGGAGGGGGAATAAGAGGCAAGAAGGAAAGGAGATGGAGGGGCTGGTGTGGAAGAGATGTTAGAAGGAGATGGAGGGGAGGAGGATGGATGAGCGGGGAGGAGGAAGAAGAGGAGGGAGAGGGAGGGGGAAGGGTGAACCATCTGGTGGCGCCGTCATCAAAACAAGAGCGCAATCATTAGTCCATAAAACTGCCGCAGGTTTGCCTTTGACTGTGTTTGCAGTATGCGCGGGCATGGAGGAGTGTGTAACAGCATATTCTTGGCTGTTTCAGTGTAATAATCTTACTTAATTATACATCGCCTGTTTGCAGTTCCACCTGATGCTTGCCGAGACTAACATTTCCCCGCTAAGAGCTGAATAACAATGAATAAACAGCACTTCCGAGTTTATGAGAGAGGTATTCCCGGAAAGGGTATGCAGGTATGCAAACATATGCGGAAATGCCATCCCAGTCCCAAACTAACCACGAAGATGCACAGTGTGCACAAGTTCAAACTTGCACAGAAATACAGGCATACTCAGCCTATCTGTTTGTCTGCATCTCCCCCCTGTTCTCTCCATTCCTATTCTTGCCCCCCCCCCTCCCACATATACAAACAATCGCCACGGACATATGACGAATTACGGCCCATATCCGAGACAGACGCGCATGTCCATACAAGGCCAAAGAGCGGTGTCAGGTATAGAGGGGGGCGGACTGCCGCGCCGTGTCTCACTTTCGCCATTGCCTTAGGCCCATGCTTAGGCCTATTTCCGTCGCGTCAGGCACGCTCGCGGACACGCTCTAAGTGGCCGGAATCCCTGGGTGTCGAGCCGTCGTTCCTTGTGTTTTCGCTCGTACACGGTTATTTCACGTTAAAGTAATGTAAACACGACACGCATGCCGACGCCCTGCAAATTCTCGCCGAGGTAGTAATGTAGTCATTCTCTTCCTCTGTTGCCTTCTCCTTTCAGAACCAGACAGCGTAAAATGGTGTAAAAACAAAGACGACGTAAATATTTAACGTGTTTCTGTGATGCTCTTGTTTGCCATTCATTCGCTCTAACACAAAAACAATAAACGAAGTAATAGTAATGATTATAACGAGAACAATAATACTGACAAAGATAATGGTGAGGAGATGTTGATGATGATAATTTAAAAAATAAATAATAATACAAATACTAATAACAATAACAATAATAATGAAAAAAAACAGAAATGGAAACAATCATAAATATCCTAATCCTAAGAGCAATGCCGTTCCCTTTTCTCCCTCGCCCCCGTTCCAAATATCAGTCAGGGCGGGAAGAACGAGGAAAATCATTCCCGATTGGCCCATCTTTCCTAATGTTTGCTTACACACCGCTTCCCCTCCACTCTTATGCCAACCCCACTGCCTTCCCCACCCCCTACCCTGTCCCTCTTCCCTCTCTCCCTTACAGTCTCTTGTTCCACTCTTTCTCTCCCAGTCCCTCATCCCACTCCCCCTCACTCTCATTGTGTTTCTTCAATCTACCTTCTCACTCTCTATGTCCCTCTTCCCAATCCCCTCTCTCTCTCAGTTCCTCGCGCCCCTCTTTCCTCACCGTCCCTCTTTAATCTACCCACTAAACCTCCCTTTCTATCTTCCCTCTCTCTAACTTCTCCCGCTTGCCACGTCCATCTCCCCATTTTCCCCTTCCTCTCGGGACTACGAATATATATACGGTTCACCTTGCGGCTTCGCTCTTCCTCCTCTCTCTCCAATGCCCCTCCCCTTTCGCTCACCAATTCCCTCTCTCATTCCGTCTATCTCTCTCATCCTCTCTCTCTCTCTCTCTCTCTCTCTCTCTCTCTCTCTCTCTCTCTCTCTCTCTCTCTCTCTCTCTCTCTAATGCCCTTTCCCTTTTGCTCACCGTCTCCCTCCTCATTCCATCACTCTCTCTCTTTAATGCCCTTCCCCTTTCGCTCACCAATTCCCCCTCCCATTCCATCTGTCTCTTCCTAATGCCCCCCCCCCATCGCTCACCCCCCTCTCATTCAATCTTTCTCTCTCCTCCTTTCTTTCTCTTCACCTCAATCCGCCTCATTACAACCTGGCTGGAAGAAGCCCTGGATGTGACTTCGAGAATCCTTTTCTTCCGACTCTTATTCCGCCCCTTGCCTTTTCATCTCATCCTAATTGTTTTCGTATTTTCTTCAGGCTCTTCCTAGCTTCTTCTCTTTTGATTCCCACTTCTCGGTTTGATCTTTCTTTTTCTTAGCATTCTTTGTTTCCCTTATACTTACCTTTATTTATTATTTTTCTTCACACCACTTCCCTTCTCTTCTATTCTTACTTCCTTTCCCTTCCTTCTCTCCACCTTTTTATCATTCTCTCCTCTCCTCTCCTCATCCCATCCCATCCCATCCCTTCTCTTCTTATCTTTTCTTCTCCCCTCCACTTTCCTTCCCCTTTCTGCACGATATCAACTCGTAACGTCGTCTGGAGCAGGTCGATTTCGAGTGCAGGACCGTTGGCGGATAATTAATGACCCCGGATGACGCGCACGACCCCGCCCCCGCACACACCCCCGCCCGCAACCCCCCTCCATCTATAAGATCACCTCTTCACGGGTGCTTGTGGGCGATATGCGGCCGGTGCCTGGCGATGGGCGGCCGAAGGGGATGCGGTATGGGGGAGATCGATGCGGCTCTTGGTCCATCAGCTCGGGGCGCGAAGGGCGGGCTAACAGACGCGGCAGACCAATTAATATGGCCTCCTTTGATAGCCTTACGCGGGGGAGGCAAAGATAGTGTATGCCTGGGCGAGGAGGGGGGGGGGGGGAGGCGTTATATTGTCTAGATCCATATAAAGCACGAAATGCCAATCAATTAGACGCTGTTTCTACCCGTGTCTGTGCATCTCCCCCTCCTACCGCCTCCACCCCCTCCCTCCTACCCCTCCCCTCTCCTTCCCTCCTCCTGATCCTCCCTCTACAACTGTGGGTTCAGTTCCACCCCTCGGCCACCTGCTTCTTCTATTCAGTATCAAATTACATCGACAAACATTCATGCAATCGCGCCCTCCCATTCCCAAGAGGACCGTTGCTTGCGCGATCCTGGTGATTTCACGACGAGATCGGAATGCTACTGTGCACCTTCGAAAGACATGAACAGATTCCGCAACAAAGCATCTACGAGTTACGCAACAAGGAATCTTTGAGTTGCACTAAAAAGAATATACGAGATGCACAAGGCATCTACGAGATGCACAACAAGGCATCTACGAGATGCACAACAAAGGCATCAACGAGATGCACAAGGCATCTACGAGATGCACAACAAGGCATCTACGAGATGCATAACAAGGCATCTACGAGATGCACAACAAGGCATCTACGAGTTGCACAACAAGCCATCAACGAGTTGCGTAACAAGCCATCTACGAGTTGCGCAACAAGGAAACTGTTTCATCAACTAGCGATTTACTGCCAAGGCTGGGATGCTTCAATACATTTTTTTCTTCTGGTCCGTGCTAATCCCATGAATTTGCATCTTTAATCGAGCGTCTTTATGATACTTTGAAAAGCTGTATTCTAAGTACAGACTGATGTGATTATAAGTGAATAGATGGACAGAATGAATATGCAATTTAACGACTCTAAAGGAAGGTTAAGAAATACTCAAATTACATTAGTCTAAGAGATGTTTTTGTATGATGCTAAACCAAACTGTTAATGGACCGTTTTACGACCACGTAATAAAAATCTACCCAACTTCCCTCGGGACTTTAATGATTAACTATGAAACACCTTTGCAACAAACAAACAAACAAACACATAAAAACGCAGTCTGGGTGGATAATAGGACCAAAGTCTATCCTGAAGAGGTTTAAGCCAGAAATAAATAATTTTTAAAAATATGGATGACTACTATGGAGCAGAGGGGGGTGGGGAAGGGGATGGGGAAGGGGAGAGGAAACGGGAGGAGGAAAAGAGAGGTAACGAAGGCAAAGGGGAGACACAAATAAAGCGAGAAAGAGTAAACATTATAAAAAAAAACAAATCATCCTGAAGATCTCCTCGCATCATTCCAGTAGTTGGGCCTCCCCGCGGCGAGGTCCTTTTGTCCCTGATCTCTCGCTCGAGATGCAAAGGGTCATCGGACCTGGCCGGAGAAAAGAAGGGAGAAAAAATATGCAATGCGATAATGATCTTGAGGGAGGCGGGAGGGGAATGGGGTAGGATATATATACAGACATACACACACACACACACACACACTCACACACACACACACACACACACACACACACATATATGTGTGTGTGTGTGTGTGTGTGTGTGTGTGTGTGTGTGTGTGTGTGTGTGTGTGTGTGTGTGTGTGTGTGTGTGTGTGTGTGTGTGTGTGTGTGTGTGTGTGTGTGTGTGTGTATGTGTGTGTGTATGTGTGTGGAGAGGGAGAGGGAGAGAGAGAGGGAGAGGGAGAGGGAGAGGGAGAGAGAGGGAGAGAGAGAGAGAGAGAGAGAGAGAGAGAGAGAGAGAGAGAGAGAGAGAGAGAGAGAGAGAGAGAGAGAGAGAGAGAGAGAGAGAGAGAGAGAGAGAACGAAAGCGAGAGAACGAGAGCGAGAGCGAGCGTGAAACAAAGAAACACTGAGAGAGAGATAGAGAAGGATAGAAAGAGAGAAAGAGAGAGAGAGAGAGAGAGAGAGAGAGAGAGAGAGAGAGAGAGAGAGAGAGAGAGAGTGAGAGAGAGAGAGAGAGAGAGAGAGAGAGAGAGAGAGAGAGAGAGAGAGAGAGAGAGAGAGAGAGAGAAAGAGAGAGAGAGAGATAGAAAGAGAGAGAGAGAGTGAGAGAGAGAGAGAGAGAGAGAGAGAGAGAGAGAGAGAGAGAGAGAGAGAGAGAGAGAGAGAGAGAGAGAGAGAGAGAGAGAGAGAGAGAGAGAGAGAGAGAGAGAGAGAGAGAGAGAGAGAGAGAGAGAGAGAGAGAGAGAGAAAGAAAGAGATAGATTGAGATTCAGCAAGACAAGGAAAGGCTACAAGAGCCAGAGCTGAAGATGTCCAAGCCGGGTTCTGCTGAGCCAGAAGAGAAAAGCCAGGCATTCTGTGCCTGCCAGAGCCCCCCCCCCCTCCCCCCCCCCCCTTCCTCACCACTACTATCCTTCCCCCTCTCCCCGTCCATCCCCAGCCGAGACCAGTGCGTCGAGCCTACCCCTTCCTGACCCCCTCGGCCTCCTAAAAAGGTTCGAAATTCTTGTCCTCTTTCCGCAGCGTGAGAGTCACCAACGGCCCCTGACGCCCGGCCGCTCAACATTTATATTATTCTGAACACTTGGACTATGCACGTGTCGATGGGTATTTATCTCTAAATGCAGATATACATAATTTCTTTATGCACAAGGGACGATATTCTGCCATGAAAACTGAAATCCGTCATCGGCTGTATACATTTAAAATACAATGAAGTAATTATTGTCAATACCTCTTTCATATATATAATGTATAAGCAAATCTATAAATAAACATATGAATATACAAATATATCAATGAATATTAATCTACTTGTCTACCTGTCTATATATTGTATATAATAATAATAATAATAATAATAATAATAATATAAACAAATAATAATTACAATAACAACAATAATAATAACAATAGTAATAATAATATCAATAGTAATAACAAAATAAAGTGTCAATAACAATAATATAACAATGCCAATAACAATAATAATAATATGAAGAAGAAGAAGAAGAAGAAGAAGGTTTGAGAAGATTAAGAAACCCACGAAACAAGCAACGAGTAGGCGTAAAATCAAAGCCAAGCCCGCATAGGGAATGAGTTGTTCAAGCAGCGGGTGAGTCAGAGCAGGTAAGACGTGGGTGAAGGCGTGTCAATCAAACGTCACGCGACTCATCCAGCAGGTAAATGCACAAACAGGTCCGCTACTGCTTAACGCTCACTGCTTATGTATTTACTGTCTTTCAGATGCCTAGGGAATGAAAGACTGATCCCCTTTTTTATCACTAGTACTTGAAATAAAGAAGATTCATTACGCTGTGGATAAAGGATTTCCTACCGTACTGAGACTTAGTTTCTTACCGTATTGAAGATAAATTAATTCCGAAAGAATAACGAGTCATGAATGAAAGAATTGGAGAACACGATGTAAATAAAGATAAACATATGAATAATAGATAGCAAATGTCAAAAAACATTAAGTACAGAAGGGAAAAGACGGCTACAACACCTGCAGGTCACTTACTATATCCGAACACGTGAGACACAGCTGTTCCTATTGAACGTAGGAAACACCTGTGGCTTTGGTCTCACTTAAAAAATAAAAATTGAAAGTAAAAACAGACAGATAAAGAGGGAAAAATGAGATGAGAAAAAAATGGGTAGGGTGGGGGAAAGTGGAAAGAAGGGGTGTGGATGAGGGAGGGGGAAAGTGGAAAGAAGGGGTGTGGATGAGGGAGAGGGAAAGAAAAGCGGGAAGGAGTGAGGGAAGAAGAGAGAGAGGAAGAGAGAGAGGAAGAGAGGGAGGGAGAAAAGGAAGAGAGGGAGGGAGGGATGGAGGGTAGGAGGGAGCGAGAGAGGGAAAGAGCGATGGGGAGGGGGAGGGAAGAGAAAGAGAAAGAGAAAGAGAAAGAGAAAGAGAGATAGAGATATATATAGAGAGAGAGAGCGAGAGAGAGGGGGGGGAGATGAATTTTCATCTAAATTAACAAAAAATATTCAAAATATATAAAATGTAAACACATGAATTGGCACAAGAGAGAGGAAGAGGAAGAAGGAAGCAAAAAGCGTCACAACGTGGTGGCAGGTAACAGCACACAGTGGGAAGGACCATATGAATGGCGGTCGTGTTATTGTTCCAACTTTGTTACCTGCCTCGCCCTTCCCTTCCCTCGACCCCCCGCCCTTTTCCCTCCCTTTGCTTGCCTCTTGGCTTACCCCCCCCCCTTCTATCCAAAATACTACCCATGCTGACTCGCACTTAATGGATGAATAGCTAACCTTGAGTTACTGATAAAACTTTTTCGAATGTTTAACCCTTTGATTAGAGATCGAAGAGATACTGTTTCTACGCGTGTGTAGAAGTGGAAAGGTTAAGGGGTCAGCTTACAAGTGGACATGTGTGTGCCTTTTTCAATTTAAGGTATCTATAATTTGTATCTATTCCTAAAGTCAGGTTCTCTCTTTCTCTCCCCCCCCTCTCTTTCTCTCTCTCTCTCTCTCTCTCTCTCTCTCTCTCTCTCTCTCTCTCTCTCTCTCTCTCTCTCTCTCTCTCTCTCTCTAATGCCCTTTCCCTTTTGCTCACCATCTCCCTCCTTATTCCATCACTCTTCTCTCTCCTTTAATCATCAACCAAAATCCTTTCATCAACCCAATAACTTCCTCTCCCACAACTTCTATTGCCCCATCCCCCCACCGAAGGAAAAAGAGGAAGATCGTGAAACCTCTCTTCATTTTTGAGGGTTAATCCCTTTCTTTCTTTTTCCTTCACTTTAACTCCTCGCCCCTTCTTCTAGTCATATTTCCACATCCACTAGACATCTTCAACTTCTCAACGCCTCGGTTATGACCTGCATTTTTTTTACAGTCATCAACAGTTTCAACAACAGAGCATTTGCCGTTGAGGGTAAACAACGGCCATTAAGACTTCTCTCCTCAGGGATAAGGGATTTTGGGCCGGGAGCAGGGGGAAGGGGGAGGGGGGGAGGGGGAGGGGGAAGGGCGTGAAGAGATGGGACAAGAGAAAAACACGAATGGGGGGAGGAGAGGGAGGGAGAACGGGTGGGATGGAGGGAAGTAGGGAGAACGGGAGGGACGGAGGGAGAGAGAACGAGGAGGGAGAGGATGAAAAAGGAGGAAGAGAGAGAAAAAGATAGAGAGAATGAGAGAGAAAAAGGAGGAAGAGAGAGAAAAAGATAGAGAGAATGAGAGAGAGAGAGAGTGAGCCAGTAAGAAAAAATATGAAGATAAAAATAAGAGTAAGAAAATGAGTAAGCGAACAGCGACCGAGGATAGGAGAGTGATGGAAAGAGGAAATGCACTAATTGCAATCCAGGGGGAAAAAGAGGGGACATGCGAAGAAAAAACGAAGTTACTTGCCGCCCGCCACCTCGCCCGTCACGTTCCAACAACATACCTGGAAAGAAAGAGAGATTGACTGATCTGCATGACCGAATTCAAAAACAAAACACATAAGAATCTAATACTCGTAATCATAATATACGCAAGGGGAAAATGAGAGAAAGAAGATAGTGAAAGAGAGAATGAAAGAGAGAGAGATAATGGGAAAGAGAATGAGAGCGGGAGATAGAGAGAAAGAGATAGATAGATAGATTGGTAAATAGATAGAGTGATAGAAAGACAAAGAGTGACGAATGAGAGAGACAGAAAGAGAATAAGAAAGAAAAAGAAAAGGAGAGCCAGAAAGACACAGTTCTCTGACCCCGTGAAAATATTGTCTGTGAGTCTCTGTGTCTTTCTGTCTGTATCTGTGCCTCTGTCTCTAACTCTCTCTATCATTTAATAACACGTCCTTAACCAAAGGAGACCTCGACTTTGACAACACAGTTTCCGTGGATTCATACTTCTTCGCTGGAGATAATACAGGAAGATACAGCCAGGAAAACAGACGCAAATGGAGAAAGAAAAGACAGAGAGAGAGAGAGAGAGAGAGAGAGAGAGAGAGAGAGAGAGAGAGAGAGAGAGAGAGAGAGAGAGAGAGAGAGAGAGAGAGAGAGAGAGAGAGAGAGAGAGAGAGAGAGAGAGAAAGAGAGAGAGAGAGAGAGAGAGAGAGAGAGAGAGAGAGAGAGAGAGAGAGAGAGAGAGAGAGAGAGAGAGAGAGAGAGAGAGAGAGAGAGAGAGAGAGAGAGAGAGAGAGAGAGAGAGAGAGAGAGAGAGAGAGAGAAAGAGAGAGAGAGAGAAAAGAGAGAGAGAGAGAGAGAGAGAGAGAGAGAGAGAGAGAGAGAGAGAGAGAGAGAGAGAGAGAGAGAGAGAGAGAGAGAGAGAGAGATAGAGAGAGAGAAGAGAAAGAAAATAAAGCCAAGAAAGTGAAAAAGAGAGACAGAGCGACAGAGCAGCTGAAGCAACAAGGGACAACATCGACAGCAGTTGCGAGGTGCCTGGGAGAACGCGAGAAGTATCCTTGGTTAATTGAATTTTGAATTGATTTTCCATCAGCGCGGGTTGAGGACGGCTGGTCCTCAAGTGTGTTGCCCGACGCCACTTGCACGGAGGGGGGGGGTGTAGGAAGGGAGGGTTTGAAAGACGAGGGGAGTGGGGGGCGTAAGGAAAGAAAAATAAAGGCAAAGAAAGGGCACGAGGAGGGGAGGGGAGCGAGGGCGTAAAAAAAATAAGGAAGATAAAAAGCACAAAGTTGGGAAGAAAGGGGGGTGGGCGTAGAGGAAGTAAAAGTAGAAAAGGACAGACAGAATGCTAAAAACGAACAGCAGGCGAGAGGAAAAGAGAAGAGGGGAAGGAAGAATGACGAGAAGAAAAGAGAAAGAGTGAGTGAGAGAGGGAGGGAGGGAAGGAGGGAGGGGGAGGGGGAGGGACAGAGAAAAGAGAGGGAGGGAGGGAAGGAGGGAGGGGGAGGGGGAGGGACAGAGAAAAGAGAGAGAGAGAGAGAGTGCGTGAATGAGAGTGAGAGTGAGAGTAAGAGAGGGAGGGGGAGAGGGGGAGGGAGAGAGAGAGAGAGAGAGAGAGAGAGAGAGAGAGAGAGAGAGAGAGAGAGAGAGAGAGAGAGAGGAGTGGGGGGGAAGAGGAAGAGCCAACACCCTCGAGGTAGGACAGCTGGGATAACCATTATATTCGTTCTGACCCCGAGATTTTCCCCCACCCCCGCCCCCGCCCCCTCCTTTGACTCCGGGCGCGAACTTTTTTCAAGAAGAGATGCTGGGCAGATGGCTGTGCTGTGCAAGGGGAGGATGCTGCTACAGTCAAGCTTTGCAAGATGGGGCGGGGATACCTTCCCATCTGAGTCTTTAAAATGTCGAGGTGTGCAAGATGGGCGTAGGAAAAGAAAGCCTGAGAGAGGATGGGGTAAGAAGGGAGGGGAGGGGAGGGGAGGGGAGGGGTTGGAGAAGGGGGAAGGAGTAGGGGGGGGTAAGAAGGAAAAGGAGAAAGAGAGAAAGGGGGGAAGGGAAAGAGAGGGATAATGACGGAAAAGCAAGTACAGAAGGACATCAAAAGCAAGATAAAAACACGAGAGAAAAAAGGGAAAACGACGAAAGACCGAAGGGGGAACGGAGAAAAAAAAATCAAAGCAAAATCCATGAAATCGGGAAGAAATGGGTCATATTCTAGCCACTTGTCACCGTTACGGTCGTCCTAGTCGTGGCGGCGTCGTGATGACGAGGAGGGGGTATGGGCGAGTAGCAACGAGGTTATTTCATTCTCCGAAGTACCTCGATGACCTTCTCCTTGTTCTACCACAGGGCGGGTGTGGAATACATTTCCTCTTCATTAATGAGCCACCAACTTTCCACCGGCTGTAAACTATGAGTTTGGAAAAGGTTGCACGCTTGCAATCTGTGCACACTTGTTAAAGTCTAGTCTGAACTTTGGCAGTGCGGTCCAGAGCCTGTGCAAGATTGGCACTCTCTGGCACCAGCGACATGTGAGTGTTATTGGCATTCAGCGGGCCAAGCACGAGGGCCACAATGCGCTTGTTACAGCGGACGCATTTAATTAAGGCGAAACCATTCCACAGGTGCAGCAACGCCACGTACGACCTATATAATCACGCTCTGGTGCAATATGCATACGAGCTCTGGGAGTTGTAACAATATTTGCAGAAGTCGCTTTCTCATTCTAATTTCCCTGAGAATCCCCTTCATTAGTTGAAAAAAATAGCCAAACTGAAATCAGTAACACCATACAAACACCATAAATCTCCATCAGAGCTTGTTCACAGTAGGGGGCGACGAAATGCACACGTGTACAGTCTAGACACCACAAATCACGCAGTCGCCCTTTAAAAAAAAGAACACGGCATCTGGCGAGATCTCACTCCCTCCCTCCATCCATCCCGTCAGGTAAGATATAATTAACGGCACACAGTAAATGCACATTCAGTAGATCTGTTCATTTGTTTTGCCATCTGTTACCCCCAAAATAAGCCAAGGCGTTCACCAAGCTGGACAACATGAGATGACACCAAGAACACAAAAGGACATGTGATCTAAGGTTGTGGTTCCAAAGGGATCTTGTCGAACTAAAAGCCTTGAAATGAGACCCCCAGATCAAGGTCCTTGGCCGATGGAAAGCCAGACAAAGTGAGAGAGAAAATCAAAGAGCATGTTTAGCAAACTGAAAAAGTGAGTGAGTGAGTAAGTAAGTGAGTGAGAGAGTGAGTGAAGGAGAGGGAGAGATAATACAAGAGAGGGAGAGGGAGAGGGAGAGGGAGAGGGAGAAGGAAAAGGAATGGGA
The DNA here is from genome assembly GCA_017312705.2 of Penaeus japonicus. Classification (NCBI taxonomy): domain Eukaryota; kingdom Metazoa; phylum Arthropoda; class Malacostraca; order Decapoda; family Penaeidae; genus Penaeus; species Penaeus japonicus. The sequence continues at coordinate 97,530 of BOPN01004282.1, read as the reverse complement.
GAGGAGGAGGTAGAAGGAAAGAGGAGAGAGATGAGAGAAAGACTGTGTATACACATCAAAAGCCGAGCACCCAAAAACACAGACACAACACCAAGTAATCCCAAGATAAGTCACCACGAGCTACTACCGCCTCGCTAGAGTGTCAGGAGTGACCCGCGATAACCTCTCCTCTTTCTCCCCCTGACCTCTACACTCACTCCCTTCTGTCATGCTGCCTTAAACTTAATAAGTTACCCTCATCCTCGCTTCCCCCCTCTTCCCTCTTTAACTCCCCTCACCCCAACCCCCTACCCACACTGCTCTAAAGGAAGAGTCACCCCTTAAAATAAGATACTCCGAGTCGAGACAGCGTGTTTAATCGACGCTAATTATGGGATTTAGGCCAAGTCACGTCTCTAGCGGCCGAGGAGATGGGCGTGGGCGGGGGGAGGGGGGGGGGAGAAGGAGGAGAAGGAGGAAGGGGAATGAGAGTGTTGAGGTGTAAAGGGCGGTAGTAAAGGAATGTGGGGATTAGCACCGGAAGAGGAGAAGAGATGAGGAAAAGAAGAGGATGAAGGAGGAGCGGGTTGGTAGGGGAGGAGAGGGGGGGGGGGGGGAGGAAGAAAAAGAGGAGACGAAATAAGAACACAAAAAGAGGAGGGAGAGGAGAGGAGGAGGTGAAAGAAGAAAAGGAGGAGGCGAAGGAAAAAGAGGAGGAGGAGGAGACAAGAGACGAATTCGCAGTCGCCTCGTGGCACGTTCACCTTGACACGGAACGCTACCTGTCTACCTACGCCCATAAAGAAGTTACTGGACAATATTTGTTTCAAAATGCAAACATACGGTATATCAATAGATACATATTATAGAGGGAGGGAGGATGAGGGGGAGGGGGAGAGTTTACGACATCCTAAAACTTTATAATCAACAGACAACCTTCTAAGACGTGCCGGCATCACACTTCATCACAATTTATCTCACATACACCTCATCAAGATCACGTCGGGGAGAAATGAATGAGATAGGAAATGAATCTAAAAATACGAATAATGATAATGATGACGGACATGATAGAAATAGTTATAATATCATATAAAATAATGATATAAATACAATAATAGTAATAATTACCATAAACACATTATGAATTCAAATGATGGTGATGTCGATAGTAATAATAATAACAATGAAAGAAACTACCTTTGCTACAATGACAGCAATTATGATAATGATTAAGACAATAATAACAACAATGATAATATTAATAACAATAAAAATACTACTAATAATAACAATAATATTAATAATTGAAGAAAAAAACTCCACGCCTTCCCAAGCTGAACACAAATTCCTTTTCCGTCGCTGGAAAAAAGGCAAAAGTGCGCACGGTTCCTTCGAGAAGAGGATTCTTTTTTATTTGTTAGAATTAAAGACACTGCAGAGTAAGGAGTCGCTCGTCGGGGCTGAGGGAACGATGAGGGGAAAAGGGGACGATGGGGAGGGGAAGAGGAGAAGGTGGGGGGGAAGGGGGAAGGGGGAAGGAAAGGAAGAAAAAGCCAAGAAATAAAAAAAAGAGGGGGAGGAGGATTTGCAGGGTCAGCAAGTGGAGTAAGAGAGGAGGGAGAAGAGGAAGAAAGCTATACGGGAGTGGGGACGGTAGGGGAGGGGAGGAGCAGATGAAGAGGATAAGGACAAGGGGGGTGGGAGAGAGAGAGATAGAGAGAGAAAGAGAAAGGGAGATAAAGAGATAGAGAGAGAAAGAGAAAGGGAGATAAAAAGATAGAGAGAGAAAGAGAAATAAAGAGACAGAGAAAGAGAGAGATAGAGACAGAAAAAGAGAGAAAGAAAGAGAGGAAGACCACAACAAACTGAGCAAGCCACGATCTAAGGACGCCCACGAAGCCCGGTGCATTACCGGACAAGACTCAAAAGGCAAAGGCGTCCCGAGGACATAATACCAACCCCATACAACCTCACCCTCGCCATTTCAACCCCCAACCGCCCCCCACCCACCCACTCACCCATTGGCGTGACCTACAGAGATATCTCCTTAGGTTACGCCAGGGGTCGCTGTGTCGCCCATATCTTAAAGACCTGCCACTAGCCTCATCACGACATGTTGCAACGGGGGAGGCGCGCAAAAAACATCTGAGGATGCTGTTTCTGTTTGGCATTTTTGTCTGTTGGTGTGTCGAAGTCTGTTTTTTCTTAATATGTCTTTATTTCTATCTTTTTATCATTATTATTATCAGTGGTAGTTGTATCATCATCATCATTATTAGCATTATTATTACTATCATTATCAATATTATCATTTTGTTACTCTTCGTCTACAATCAAGCAGAGAAGCTGCCCCTGCCAATGACATCGCATTCTATCAATTTCCCCTGCATCATATTACTTATCATTACCATTACTTATTTTGTTGTTACTATTCTCTCTCTCTCTCTCTCTCTCTCTCTCTCTCTCTCTCTCTCTCTCTCTCTCTCTCTCCTCCTCCCTCCTCCCTTCTCTTTTTGTTTATTTTTGGTTTGGCACTATGCACAACTTA
>BOPN01004282.1:87500-90000 GCA_017312705.2 Penaeus japonicus | reverse complement strand
CAAAAGCAAACCGAGATCCGCTAAAGCTCGCTCCCGGCGTGTCGTCATCCGCCAGGAGGCCGCGCCGGAGATAACGCAAACCTCCTTCACGAGCACAAAGCCTCCGACAAAAGCTCGCAGCGGATTGATCACCGAGCGAGAGGGGCGTCCCAGAGCGGCCTCGGGAGAAAGAGGATGGGGGGGGGGGGTGAGGGGGAGGGAGATGAGGGGTAGAGGAGGGAGAAGGGGAGGGAGGTAGAAGGGGAGGAAGGGAGAAGGAGAAGGAGGGAGAAGGAGAAGGAGGGAGAAGGAGAGGAAAGGAGAGTTGAGGGAAGAGATGGCAATAGGGAGAGAAGAAGGGAGTGAGTGAGTGAGGGAGGGAGAGATGGAGAGAAGGTGAAGAAGGGGACGAGGAGAGAGAGAGAGGGATGGAGAAGAGAAGGGGAAAGGGGAAGAAAAGAGAGGAAAAATTATTTGATTACAAAAAAAAGGAACCACTAAGTAAAGTAAAAGGAGGAGGACGGAGAGAGGGAGAGGAGGATGGAAAAGGCAAAGGGAAAAAGAAGAGGGGGGGGGAGGGGAGAGGCAGAGGGATGTGAAACCATGAAAACAAGGGGGGTTAACGACGGCGAATTCCGATGGCTCGATATCGGGAAAGGTTTATGTTCATCATCCGTCTCTCTCTCTCGCTCAAAGTCGCCTCAGTTAAACTCTGAAGGAACCAAATCGCTCCTATATACAACATTTCAGGAACAACAACAACAGTCGTAATAATAGTTATAATAATGATGGTGATAACACTAATATCAATAACTAAATAACAACAGTAACAACTATGATGATGATAATGATAATAATGATGATGATGATGACGATAATAACAATAATGATGATAATAAAATAATAATAATGATAATGATAATAAAAAATAATGATAACAACAATAACCACATAAATCTTGATCAGCACGCTCCATCCGTCAGACACATCACAAGTAACGAGAAAAAACAACAACAGAATGACGAGGCCAATAAGACGTTGCGAGTAAATGTATTCCGGTGACAAACAACAGTCCCGAGCCGCTGTCACCTCCTTCTGATATACAATGGCTTCGTGGGAGGGGAAGGAGGGGAGGGAGGGAAGGAGGGGAGGGAGGGAAGGAGGGGAGGGGGAGGGGAAGGGGAAGGAGGGAAAGAGGGGGAGGGAGGGGAAGGAGGGATAGAGATAGAGTAGGAGAGGGGAGGAAGTGGGAGACTGAGGAAGAGGGAGAGGAAGTAGAGGAGGGAGAGGAAGTAGAGGAGGGAGAGGAAGAGGGAGAGAAGGAGTGAGGGAAAGTGGGGATGACGGTGATGGAAGGAGCGAAGAATAGAGGGAGAGGAAGGGAGAGGGAAAGTGGAGGAGATGGTGAGAGAAAGAGAATATGGGAGGGGAGGGTGAGTGGGGATGAGGATGAAGGAAGAAGTGAGGGATAGAGGGAGGGAGAAACGGAGGGAAAGGGACAGGGAGTAGGGGCGGGGGAGGGAGAGAGGAAGAGGAGAGAGAAAGAGAGAAAGAGAGAAAGAAAGAAAGAAAGAAAGAGAGAGAGAGAGAGAGGGAGAGTGAGAATGAGAGAAACGGAGCAGAGACAGGAAAGGGGGGTAGGAAGGGAGAGGGGACGACGGAAAGGGAAGATAAAAGCAATAGGAGGAATAACAAGGTATGTGAATGAAAGAGAGAGATAAAAGAGGAGAGGAGAGGAGGAGGAGTAAAAGAAGCAGGAGGAAGAAGAATAGGAAGTGGAAGGGGGAGAGGAAAGAGGAGAAGAAGACGAAGAAGCCGGAGAAAATGAAGCCGAAGAAGACGAAGACGAGGAAGACGAAGAAGCCGCAAAGGAAACCGCCGTGTGTCAAAATCAAGCATTGTCCGGCCGATTCTTTTTCTTCGTCTGAGAGCGCCGGATTTTCGGGGGAATTTGGGCCGCCATGCTCAGATACCCGTGATCTTTTGTCGGTCCGCTCCGATTCCCGGATTTTTCGGAAATAAATATGGCTCCCGCTATTCCCTTAAACCCATCCGACATTTCTTTGGAGTTTATTGTGGCACGCAAGGGATATCTGGCAAGGGGATCCGTCCGGAGGAGGAGGAGCCTGTCTTCAGATTATCTCGCTTCGAAAAATAAATACACACACACACACACACACACACACACACACACACACACACACACACACACGCACGCACGCACATATAGGGAGGGATGGAGGGAGGGAGGGAGCGAAGGAGGGAAAGAGAGGGGGAGAGAGAGAGAGAGAGAGAGAGAGAGAGAGAGAGAGAGAGAGAGAGAGGGAAGGAGGGAGAGAGGAAGGGAGAGCGAGAGGGAAAGAGAGAGAGAGACAGACAGACAGAGAAGGAAACAGAGACAGAGAAAGAGTGAGTAAGGGAGGCAGTGAGAGGGAAAGAGAGAGAGAGAGAGACATCCCCCACCTCAGCCCCCCCCAACACACACACACCGCTGCCCGCGTCCTTTCAGAGACTATTTAAG
>BOPN01004282.1:75000-80000 GCA_017312705.2 Penaeus japonicus | reverse complement strand
CAGATGGAGTGCAGACTCTCTTCCAACATACCTGGGGAGAGAGAGACATGAATTAGTAACATAAATAAAAATAATCAATCAAAAGGACAAAAACACAAACAATAAGAGTTCTCAGAGCTCTCGCCAACAAGACACACAACAAAAGGACACAAGCCCCCCAAAGAGTACCCAACTCGGAGCCAAGGCAATCACTGCAGACGACGAAAGACCCAACCACCGCCAACACCCACTTTTTATTTCATATAAAATCCTCGCCTGATTCCAAGGTCGCAAACAAGCCGACGTCTTATTCAAACAATGCAAAGGTCTCGGAAAATCATTCACATGCAAACGACTTCCTGGCGAAGACCCCCTTCCCTCGGCCACCGAAGAAAGAAGAAAACGGAGCCGAGTGGCCTTCCTGCCTGCTTGTCTGTCTGTCTTCCTTCCTTTCTTCCTTCTGTCCTGCTTGCCCTCTTTGCTACTTATTTTTCTTTCTTCCTGCCTGCTTACCTTCCCGACTGCTTTTCTTTATTCCTTCCTTCCTTCCTCCCTTCCTCCCCTCCTGTCTGACTGCCTTCCTTCTTTCCTTCTCGGGCCAAGGAAGTGAAGACTTCATTCATAAGGACATACGCAGGAGTTTACTAAGATGTCCTCTCCTTTGCTCTCCCTCTTCACTTCACTTCCTCCCTGTTTTCTTCTCTCTTCTCTTCCAGTATTCCTAAGCCAAACCCCCAAACCTTGCTCCTCCATCTCTTCCTATTCCTTTTCTTTCCCTTTCTTACATTCATCTTATTCATTTTTGTATTCCTAGATTGTTGAATCAATCTCTCTCCTCCACTATCTCACTTCCTTACCTTTCCTTTTCTTTCCTTTCCCTTCCCTTTTCTTCTTTTTCCCTTCCCCCTTTCCTCCACCTACCTCCTTCCATTCTCCTACTACTACCATTACCACTTACCCCTACTCCTCCCCCTCCTCCTCCCCATCTCCTCCTTACCTCCTCCCCCTCCCTCCTATACTTCTTCCTTTTCCTTTTTCCCCTCTCCTTACTCCTCTACCCCCCCGAGCATCCGCCGGAACCTACAAACGCCGCATCGAAAATTGGATAACCGATTTCCTATCCGGCTTCCAGTTTCAGTATTACTTTCCCAACCTTTTTTACTTTACTTTCATTCGTTCTTTGTTCTATTGTACCTCCCCCCCTCCGCCCCAACTGTGAAAGTCCAAGTGGATGCGTGTAAAAGTAACCACTGTATACCAGAATACCATTATTAACCAGATGGAAGTGTTACACTTAGAAAATCCAAACAATCATTACTTTGATTATGTATCATTCTGGTTAAAATTTCAAGTGAATCTAAACGGTCCTTTTTCTCGAGATATGTATCCTTGCGGTTAATTAGATGGAAGTATACTATTAAGTCTGCAATTTCAGTTAAAATTACTTTCGAGATACGTATCATTCGGTTAAAATTCCACGTGAATCTACACAATCATTACTCTCAAGATATGTATCTTTTCGGTTCAAATTCAAAGTGAATACATAAAAAACATTACTATCAGTATATGTATCAATTGGTTAAAATTCCAAGTAAATCTACACAACCGTTTCTCTTAAGATTTGTATCCCTTCGGTTAAAATTCCAAATGGTCATTTGGCAGTCCGACAACAATTCATATTCATGGCAATTTGATCCCAAATTCCTCATGCGCGAGGGCTCACAGTCCCACACTGCCTGGGAATTAGATTTGTGATTCTAAAGATCCCTTTTTCAGCTTTAGAAAATGGCACTCCTATTCCATGCCGCGTTTCCTGCAACAGAGAATGGGAACGTGCGAGAGAGAGAGTGTGAGAGAGGGATGGATGGATGGATGGATAGCTAGAGAGAATGAGAGAGAGAGAGAGAGAGAGAGAGAGAGAGAGAGAGAGAGAGAGAGAGAGAGAGAGAGAGAGAGAGAGAGAGAGAGAGAGAGAGAGAGAGAGAGAGAGAGAGAGAGAGAGAGAGAGAGAGAGAGAGAGAGAGAGAGAGAGAGAGAGAGAGAGAGAGAGAGAGGTGAGAGAGAGAGAGAGAGAGAGGAGAGAGAGAGGAGAGACAGAGAAGAGGATAGACAGATAAGAGAGAGAAGAGAGAGAAGAGAGAGAAGAGAGAGAAGAGAGAGAGAGAGAGAGAGAGAGAGAGAGAGAGAGAGAGAGAGAGAGAGAGAGAGAGAGAGAGAGAGAGAGAGAGAGAGAGAGAGAGAGAGAGAGAGAAAGAGAGAGAGAGAGAAAGAGAGAGAGAGAGAAAGAGAGAGAGAAAGAGAGAGAGAGAGAAAGAGAGAGAGAGAAAGAGAGAGAGAGAAAGAGAGAGAGAGAAAGAGAGAAAGAGAAAGAAGAGAGAGAGAGAGAGAGAGAGAGAGAGAGAGAGAGAGAGAGAGAGAGAGAGAGAGAGAGAGAAAGAGAGAGAAAGAGAGAGAGAGAAAGAGAGAGAAAGAGAGAGAGAGAGAGCGTTAGTAACACATAAACTTTATATTATTTACAGCCCACTTACGACACACAATAAATGCAGATTTCCTGATAATGGAGGGCTCATTACCGCCATATAATCCTGCAAACCTCTATCTCTTCTCAAACCATCCAATTAAAAATTTCTTTTCGCCAGGATGAGATTTCAAGATCCAAAAATTCAAGCACTGTATTGCCTACCCTTGAGTGTTCTGCCGCGTGCGTAAGACCGATTCTCCTCGACTAGAAACTGTATTTTTCGCCTCAACTGACAACCAGATCCCGGCCTTTGTAAAACCCATGCCAATCAAACACATCTCTGAGCCTCTAAAAGTTGCCTTCCTCCCATTAAACACAAGACTGTGAGCATTATCCTCAACAAAACGTTGGTTCGCCTTATCATGACCCAGAATGATGCTCGACATCAAATAATCTTCGCAGCATCTGGGGCACCGTGCCTTATCTCCCACGGCGTCCACTCTCCTGTAACTTTCTTTGGTTCACGCCCGCGCTAATCCCGAAGCAGCTGCCTTTTCCCTTTGTCAATTAGCCTCATGACCAGATACATTTGTCTCGGCCTGAACGCGTGTCAAAAAATAATAAATAAATAAATAAAAATAATAACACACACACTCATATAATCACGAATGTCTCATTTTCGTTTGTATGAAGAAAAAAGGTTTACCAACAGCAGCTCTCGTCACACTTTCGGTTAAAAAAATCATATATTTTCCTATTTTTCTTTTTCTGATTCATTTCTCTTAGTTTGTCGTTCGTTCCTTCCTTCCACTCTCCCTGCCTTCGTTCTTCCCTCCCTCTCCCTCCCTATCTTCCATAAAAGACCTCTATCGCATCAATCGGAGAACGTAGCATACAAAACGATCTTTATCCACATATTACGCAAACATACGAGCGCCTTGGCTACAGCGCCTCCCTACCAACTCCGGATGGTGATGTAGTCGAGGGCATTAGACCCGGCAAAGCATCCGACAACCCGAAATAGCGGGTGACTCGGTGCGACAGAACCGCGGAGGTCGCCGTCGCCACCGCCACCGCCTCTCTGCCTACTTAGGCGACGCGGCCCTGTGACACAGCGATAGTGAAAGCGATCTCCTTCTTTTTAACGGCACCCTTGAGAGGAACTCCTCCGACGCGTGACCGTTAACCACCTTGCCTCGAGTACTTTTACAATCCGTAACTGCCGCTTATCCCTGGCAGTTACAGCTTCAAGTTTAGGCCTCCTCGTGCGGGAAAGGGGGAAGGCGAGGAGAGCTGTACTCGTATATAGACTTTACGATGTACCGGACGCACCATCATATATATGAGCATTGTATATCATCCGTCTGATTACCGCGGGACCTGTAGCGCCAGTACTTGTTCCCGGTACCAGGATTATATTAGCAGCCGAACCCACTTTTAGGGCGAAAATCCATATCAGTAACTTGTTCCCGGACGACTGGGATAATTTTATTTTAAAAAGCACTCTATGGAAGGGAAACATTACAATAGGTTATGCCGCCATACTCGTTTGATTTTTGTTATATTTCATTGTACCCTACTTCCGTTGTTTTTCTTTTAATGGTTATGTCTGTGGGTCCAATGAAAATCGCGACCGTTCAAATAAAAATCATGATAATAAAATTAGAAATACAAAATTGATCAGTTACATCTAAAGCATCACTCCTAACACTCGGGGACGTTGCCATAACATTCGCAAAAACCCTTACCCTTACTGGTGCCAACTCAAGGGCGAAGCGACGTCTGCTGATGGCGACTTTACTGTCATTTGCATTTTATGCTGAGGAAAGAAGACAGATGAAGGGATAGACCTTCTCCTACCTTTGACATTCTTACATGTAAAGTTTATCATGTTATGCATGTGTGTGTCTCTCGCTGTGTGTGTGTGTGTGTGTGTGTGTGTGTGTGTGTGTGTGTGTGTGTGTGTGTGTGTGTGTGTGTGTGTGTGTGTGTGTGTGTGTGTGTGTGTGTGCATGTGCAGGTAGCTTAGTCGTTAGTGAGTGAGCGAGAGAGAGCATGTGGGGAAGGGGATGAGACAGAGAACATGACATCAATACTAATCAAATTAACACACGCAAAGCTCGGTGTTTCACGTAGATATGGACCCCCCCCCCCCCCGTTGTTTCCACCCGCATGTTGATAACACGAACGGCAGTAGTTTGGCCGGTAAAACACACAGCGCAGCGGGCTCGTTAAGTCAGGCCAGTTATATTTTGCAGCCCACACACCATCCAGCGTGGCTGCCAGGCGGCGGCGGCGGCGACTTAGCATTTACACACTCCACTGAGTAATTAACTCCACCGAAAGCATTGCATTTGCGACTTCATCACACGGCGTAAACAACTACAAAGGAGGAGGGAAGGGGGGGAAGGGGAGAGATGCAGATGCTTGCTTGTCTGCAGTATACATGACGATGCAACCATATCATGAAACATGTTCGTCATTGTTCACGTTGTTTTGCAACGACTTGGAGCATCTTCATAGGTTGCAATAGGGGAGTAATTCGCTATAATAGTATAAT
>BOPN01004282.1:62500-65000 GCA_017312705.2 Penaeus japonicus | reverse complement strand
ACCCGAGGCAAACCCTCATTTGCATATCATATGACAAATGTGAAGTGTTTGTGTGTGAGGGTTTGAGCGTTTGTGTTCCTGTTTGTATACGTATACATACATCTACATACATGCAGTAAATTCCTACATATGCCCATATATATTCCTAAATATATACATGCATAAATGTATTCCTACATACATGCATAAAAATATCTACAAACATAAATACACAAATATAAACACAGAGGGAGGGAGAGAGGGAATAAATCCCGTCACGCGAGCAACGCCCACAGAACGACTAAGACGAATGTATACATCCCAATAGACAATTCTCGAAGAAAAACACGCCACCTCATTAAGGCTCAAGACGTCGGCGTGAGTTTCTATCCGTTCCTTGGAAAAAAAAGGCGAAGAAGTCCATCCCATCTTTTCATCTCGACTAAATCCTCTGTCGCGATATAAACAAGGGAAGGAGGAAGACGGGAATAGGTGAGGATGGAGTTGGACAAAGGTGGGGGGGATGGGGGTAGAGGGAGAGTAGTCGAGGGAGGGAAGAAGACGAGGGGGGAGAGAACGAAGGGGAGAAGACGAGGGGGGAGAATGAAGGGGAGAAAAGAGGGGGTGGAGAAGAGGAAAAAGAGGGGGAAGATGTAGAGGAGAGAAGTGGAGAGAGACGACGAGAGGAGAAAACGAAGAAAGTAGTGTAGCAAGAGAGGACGCGATGGGCGGAGGAAAAGGAGAAAACAGAAGGGAAGACGACGAGGGAAAGAGGGGAGTGAAGTGAGAGGATGCAGGAGAGGAAAGACAAGGGAACGAAAGAGAAAAGGGGAGATGGGAAGACGAGGCGGTCACGGGTTCATCAAGGTCATCTCCCTCCCCTTAAGCGACGGAGGGAGGTGCCACACATCGCCCTCGGAAGCCTACCCCGACGGCCGTGTCTCCAACCAGGGCATCCGTCAACCAGCCATAAAACTCACCCGCCGCTCCCAAAAGCTAACCCAACCGACCTTAACGCATGAAAGCCCCCTTCCCAAATTGTCACCCGATCCCGCCCTCCCGAGACTGACTGACTGACTGACTGACTGACTGACTGACTGACTGACTGACCAGCGTACCGCGTTCGCCTCTGGCAGGCCTTGTCACTCGTCGACCGCATCGCTTCCTGATGGCGTGACTGTCTCGGCGAGGCTTGGCGCTAACACCTTAATAACCGAAGACTTATGGGGCTAGACTGAGCTTCGGATCGGGGGTGGGTATGAAGGATAGACGGTAATGGAGGAGGTGGAGTGTGACAGGAGGAGTCGGACAGGAAGAGGAGGAAGAGGAGGAAGAGGAGGAAGAGGAGGAGGAGAATGGACGACGAGATGGGTGGGTAGACGGAAGGAGCGCGAGAGCCAGTGGGAGGGAATGCCGAGTGGAGAGAGGTGAAAATCGTAGAAGAGGAAAGAGAGGAGCAGAAAGAAGAAAGATTAGGGGAAACGTAGGAGGAAAACGAAAGAATCAAGGAAATATAAACAAGGGAATCACGAAAGGAAAAGACAAGGTGAATGACAAGAATGGAAGATGGCCAAGAATAGAAGAATAACTGAGAAGAGAGATTCGGTGAACAAAAAGAAAAAAACAAAAGCGAAACAACCCACCCCACTCAGCATCCTCTCCCCACTCCTCAGCAACAACTCCCACTGCCCACCACCCACAAGCCACCCCCACTCACCCACCCCACCCCGACCCAAATACAAGAGCGAGCCTCCGCAATCCTCCCCCCCCCTTGTGTCCCCGGCGTCTCTGCTGACACCGACACGGCATCTCACAACACTCCCGTCAGCACCTTGCCAACTTACGGCTCCTTATTGTTAGTAACCGGCGCGATGACCTCTCCGGCTGTAGCGGGAGGGGGGGGGGGAGAAATGTTAGTGGGTTGATTTAGGGTGGGTGGGATAAGGGGGTGGGTTAGCGTGGGTTAAGGGGAATGAGTCAGGGGGGGGGGGGGGAATCAGTGTAATGAAGCCTGGGTGGAAGGGGGGTGGGGTAAGTTTGACCAATATAAAAAAAAGTTTGAGCATGGAGCGTCTCGAGCTTGAAACTACAAAAAATAGGCGATGATAAGGTTAAATGACGAACGACCGTCAAATATAGAACATAATTCAGAAAATGTGCGAGACGGCTTCAGATCCCCGCACGCTTCATATCCCAAAAGTAAAAAAGAGAAAGAGAAAGAAAGAATGTAAACTCTAATAGAGGGGAATAAATAACAGTAGGTGAATAGAGGCACGACTGGCAAAACGGTGGCCGTTTGAAGAACAAGTTGTGGTACTTTACTCATACGTCGCTTAATAGATTAAATCTGACAAGGAGAGGGTGATTTTTTCTTGCTGAGGGGAGAAGGGGGGTTAAAAGTGAGGGGAGAGAGGAGAGAGGTTAATAGAGAGGGGAGAAAGGTGAGAATAGAGGGAGGAGGGGATAAAGGAGAGAAGAGAGAGGGGGGGTTGGGGAGAGGAGTGAGAGGAGAGAGGAGAGG
>BOPN01004282.1:32500-52500 GCA_017312705.2 Penaeus japonicus | reverse complement strand
GGGAGACCAGCGGCGGTGGTCTCGACACGCTCTTTCCTTTCGTTGGGGGTTTGCAGGTTGATTCTCGTGTTAAGGTGGAACTGGGCTTGGGGAATGAGAGAGCGAGAGCGAGAGAGAAAGAGAAAGAGAAAGAGAAAGAGAAAGAGAGAGAGAAAGAGAGAAAGAGAAAGAGAGAGAGAGAGAGAAACAAAGAGAGAGAAAGAGAAAGACAGATAAACAGAAAGAGAGGAAGAGAAAAAGCGAAAAAGACAGACAGAAAGAAAGAAAGAAAAAAAAGAAAGAGACGTAATAAACCATAGTGGATGAGGAAGCAAGAAAGAGGAGGGATCATGAAAAGGAAAAGGACGGACATGAAGGTCGAGTCCTCCCTAAAAAGTCAAGTGTATCTCATGAATCCCGGCGGCCCCGAATCCCCTAACGCGCATACATGAGCATCTATGCGGCGTTGTTTCGGGATTCAGGGCCAGCGGGGGACGTGACCTGCGCCCGACTCTAGGCCGTGACTATACATCGGAAATACAAGGGAGGGAGAGGAAGGGAAGGAGACGAAAGTAAGCAAACCAGAAAACAAAACTAACGGTTAAAAGAGGGAGAAACAATAAAACAAATGAGAGAATAAAATGACAATATAGATAGATTTAAGAGATAACAAGAAAGTAAGAAACGAAGAGACCTGTGAGGAAGAACACGGATGAAGGGAAAAAAAAACGCGGTGGTGGGTTCCAGGCAGGCCAAGCCTCAGAACAGCAGGTCATTATTGTGTTAGATTGATCTACCACTCGACTGGGTGTGCTCTTGGCGGCTGGGACTCGGTGGGGGCAAGGAGTGCACGGGCGAGCGAACAGGCGTGGGATCGAGAGAGAGGCAAAGTGTGGGCGTTTAGGGGGCCAGTTATGGGCGATGGTGGAGGAAGGGCGTTTGAGATGTTGGGTAAGGGTAAGACTGGGTTAAAACAGGACAAGGGGAATTAGGAAGAATGAGAACAAGAACAAGAAGGAGAAACAAAGAGAGTGTACCCGTGCGTGCGTGAGTGCGTGCGCGAACGTGTATTTGTGCGTGTGTACTTATCCCCATCGCCAGCTGAGTCACCCCCTCTCTCTCCTCGCCGTGTGACTGGGAGTTCGCTTCCCCTCCTCGCCCGCCCCTCCAAAAACCGCTCGCCTCTTCATAATCTCGGCTTCCCTGGCCTGCTCTGCCTTCCCGCCGCCGCCGAGCGTTTTCGTCTGGCCGCCCGATCGCTGGCCATGTAGCCATGTTGGTACAGCTGTCTCGGTGGCTTGGGCGGGGATGGGGGTGGGGGCGACAGCATTCTCACACGGGCCAATCATGATGTCACGCCCGCGGAAATAAGAAACCCCTCGCCAAAATAAAGACTGATTCTCCGCTTCCTCTTCCTCCTTTTTCCGCGCTCTCATTAGCCACGAGATAAAAAGGGGGAGGAGGAAGAGGGACGAGGGGGGATGGGGGACTGGCGAAAGAAAGGAATGTCGTAATCAGAGAGGTGGAAAAAAAGGGACATGAATAACATCTCTCCATGTATCCGAGGAGATGAACAGATTCTCTCCCCTCCCCCTCTCTCTCTCTCTCTCTCTCTCTCTCTCTCTCTCTCTCTCTCTCTCTCTCTCTCTCTCTCTCTCACATCCCCCCTCCCCATTTAGCTTCAATATCTATTACTCGATCGCAAAACCTCCCACTACAACCTAACCCCCCACCACCCACCCACCAACCCCGCCCCTCTTCATTTCCATGACCTCATCCGGAGCAACATCCGAAGACGAGGCGTGACGTCATGGGCGGAGCGGGCGCATAAAGATTGCCGGGGACTTTACGGCGGGCGTGAAGCACCGGCGGGCGGACATTACGAAGAGGGGTTATGGCCGCGTGTCACCCTCGATACCACACTCGCCACCTGGACGGAAGAGGGTGAGAAGACTGGATCGAGGAGGAGGAGGAGGAGGAGGAGGAGGAGGAGAAAGAGGAGGGACGGGGAGGAGAAGAAGGAGGAGGAGGAGGTAGAGTGAATCAAGGAGGGGGGGGAGAGGGAGAATCGAGGAAGAGGGCAGGAAGAGGGAGAATCGAGAGGGGAGCGGAGGAGAGAGAATCGAGGAGGGAGAGGAGGAGGCAGGAAAATCGAGGAAGAGGGGAGGAGGAGGGAGAATCGAGAGGGGAGAGGAGGAGGGAGAATCGAGGGGGAGAGTAGGAGGAGTGAATCGACTGGAGGAGGAGGGACGAGGAAGAAGAAAAAGAAAAAAAAGAAGATAAACACGCTTTCCCGAAATGGCACCGGGATCGGGTGTCAAATCTAATAACGTTTTACGGCCACGAGGAGAGATTAGAAAAAAGGATTTAAAAGAGGAAGTTGACGTAACGCCTCCCGCAAGAAACGAAGGTCAAGATATGTGGGAAGGAAGGGGAAGGGGAAGGGGAAGGGGAAGGGGAGGGGGAGGGGGAGGGGGGGAGGGGGAGGGGGAGAGGGAGATGGGAGGAAGGAGGAGGGGATGAGATCTATTTTGACATCATAATTAGCCTGATGAAATGTCTCCAGCCATCAAGCATAAACAACCTCGACTATACACGAAGTCATCAGGGACATGTATACATTCTTATTTCCTTCTTTCTTTCTTTCTTTTATTTCATCTTTCGTGTTATTCCTTTTCTTCCCTCCCTTCCCCTATTCCCATTCCATTCTCAGTACCTTTCTCACTTAATTATCGTTTCTCGCCATCCCCTTCTTCCATCCGTCTCCCCCTTTCCCTTTCCCTATCATCCAAACCTCTATTTTCTCCACCTTCCTTCTTATGCCTCTTCTCCAACAAATCGACCTTACCCCCTAAACCCTCCCCTCCACCCCATCTCCTCCCCATTCTCCCCCAAATTGACCTTATTCCTCTCCCCACCCCTAACCCTACCCCCTCCCCCTCCAACCATCTCCCCCAACTCGACTTCACCCCCTCCCCTTCCCCACCCAACCCTACGTCCTCTCCCCCTTCCACCCCTTTGAATCACCCGTAGTGCCATTTGCTTTATCACGCTGCGTCAACCGATCCTCCTTCCTCCAACAGCCAATCTCCCGGTATCAACAAGGGTCAAAAGGCTAATTTTACTGACCCTCAAAATGGCGGACGTTCCTCAGACGAAGGAGAAGGAGGTTGAAACTCACGGAGCGGGAAAAAGAGGACTGGGTGTTAAGCGGAGGATGAAAATCGAGTAACACTACCACGGGGGAGTGAAGAAAAACGCGACCACGGGGTAGTGGAGATCAAATTACCCTACCACGGGGAATGGACCAAGTTTAATAACACTGCCACAGGGGGTGCGAGGAGTGGCGAATCATGTTACCACAGAGGATGTTTAAGACCTGGTCATGGGGGAGAACTGCAATGATAACAGCCAACAAGGAAAATCAGGTGTGCAAGGAAAGCGGAGAGACGTAAAAAGCTGAAAAATGGAAATAAAAGGGAAAGGAAAAGGGAGGGAGAACCGAGACAGCAAAGGTGTTGGAAGAAGAGGCGGCGGAGGTGGTATCTGTGGATGGCCGCAGAACCAGTTAGTCACCACAAGGGAGATGTTATCACCTGACGTTTGAGGGGGGGGACGCATGAGGGTGGGGGCAAGAGGGGGGAGACACATGGGGGACGGGGGAAGGGGCCAGGAGGCAGGAGTGAGGAAGACGCATCGGGGAGGGGGACAGGCGGGGGGAGACGCATGGGGGAGGGGGACAGGAATGCAGGAGGGAGGAAGACGCATCGGTGAGGAGGGAAGAGGGGGAAGAGGGGGAAGACGCATGGGGGAGGAGAGGGCAGGAGGAGACGCATGGGGAGGAGGAAGACGCACGCGGGGACAGAGAGACGCAGGGGGGGGGGGGGCAGGAGGGAGAGGGCAACAAGGAGACACAAGCATGGGGGAAGGGGGAGTTAAGGCGGGGGCAGCAAGCAACTGGCCATCCACCTCCATCTTCTCTTCCTTCTCCGGCATTCCAACGTCTTGATACCACCACGCACGCGTTTCATTTTTCTTCGCTAAAAATAGACTGTCACAGGTAGCGTCCGGAATAAAATCAAACATTACTTACTATATACTGAAACTTTTCTAGTAGATAATATATCTATATATACATGCGTTGTTTCGACCAACAACATTCCCCGAAATGCGTAATTTCTCTTACCAAACAATGCATCTCGAACACCATCAAAAAAATAAAATAAACACGGAAATCACAAATCACACAAAAAAATTATTCTACCAACATCTCCAATTTACTTACCAGAATCACCAAGTGCTGTAATAAACAAAACAATCACACACAAATAAACGATCAACCAACATCACAAGAATTCCCCCCCCCCTCCCAAAGCTCCCTCCTGCATCCTCTCAGCATTCACCTAGACGCTGCCATAATCTCATAAATAATCCCCGCCCGTAATCCTATCGACTCGCCAACCTCATTCGACAATATCACACACTTTGGGGACTTCCAATACCTTCTAATCCGCGCCGCTGCTATCACCACAAAAGCGACGGATCAGACTTATTGCAAATTCGCAATGAGAGTTCAAATAAAATGGACTGCTCGTAAGAGTGAAAGGTTAGTATTTTGATATCATTTTCTTTTCTTTTTATCTTCGCTTCCTACATTCTTTTATATAAAGTTATGTTTCTTCATTCTCTCCTAAGTCCCGTCCCTCACTCCTGGTGCTATAACTATGACAAACGCTGTCGTTATGCAAGTCTTTAAGAGTGTTCCAAGCATCTTTGATTCTATGAGAATAACCATAGAAAATGATAAAAAATAAAGGGACGGGAAAGCATAAAAAGCGACAGCGACGGAGGAAGAGAGAGAGAAAGAGAAAGAGAGAGAGAAAGAGAGAGAGAAAGAGAGAGAGAGAGAGAGAGAGAGAGAGAGAGAGAGAGAGAGAGAGAGAGAGAGAGAGAGAGAGAGAGAGACTAACAGACAGACAATTAGACAAAACGACAATAACACACATTCAGACAGATAAGCATAGAGGGGAGAAAAATGCATCGAGCACACCCGAGGACAGTGCCTAGAAGCTGTCGCACTGCGCCGCATGCTGACGTGGCTCGCGGCACTGCAATGTCACTAACAATGCTTTCTCCTGAGACTTGTGTGCGTCCGATGCCACGCCTCCGACTACCGGCCGGCCTTAACGTCTCACATGGGCCATCAAGAAATGAACACGAACTATTTCCTACTTGCGAAAGTTCCTTGTGGAATGATTATAACAATAGCGAGCCGTGAGCCAACAATATCAAAGTTTCGAAAAAAACGAATATATTCTTTCCAAAACAAGTGGGAAAAAAAGGATCTCTCTTCCCATTTGATGAATATGAGAGTTGTGAGCGCAAGTCAAGTAACCTTCTATTCCTTCAACCACGAGTTCACGGACGGCGAAAGTTGACCCCGGCATTTACCTAACCTCTCGAAATAAAACTCTAATCCAATATTTACACAGCGAATCTATATTTCGGAGAGCGTCTGTTTACCCACGGAATATATTTCAAAGTGTAAGCCGTGTTTATTCCGAGTGTTTCGTTTTGCTCATTCAATCTGCAACATGCACCGACTTTTTACCACAGGATACGCATGTTTAATTCTGATGGCAAAACATACTAGAAAAACACAAAGTATATACAAAAGGCTCTAAAGTTGGTTACAAAGTCACTCTGTTGCCTAATTCTAAATGAAAAAGCAATAACAATTTAAAAACAGCAACAATGAAAATAACAAATTAATCGGAACAATAATGTTACATCAATAATTCACGAACTGATAAACTCTGGATTACATCATAGCATAATACCGCTCTGTCCCCTCCCCACCCATTCCGCTTCCGGCGTATCCAATCTAATCGCAGTATTATTTGTACTTAGCTCATCTAAAATACCTCTACCCCAAGCGGCGACTTCAAATATAATAGCTATTAAACCCAGCAAGCTCATTAAGCTCCACGGTAGCACCTGTTTGGATAAACTGCCTAT
The DNA here is from genome assembly GCA_017312705.2 of Penaeus japonicus. NCBI lineage: Eukaryota > Metazoa > Arthropoda > Malacostraca > Decapoda > Penaeidae > Penaeus > Penaeus japonicus. The sequence goes on along the minus strand of BOPN01004282.1, from coordinate 46,503 downwards.
TTTTTGAGAATACTAAAGTTTACTATTACGATAAGATCATTTCTGGGGATTTAATTTCGGGTACTTGTGGGATAAACTCCCTGGTCACGAGAGTAATATACATAAGAGCCAAACGACCAAATCCAAAATAATAATAACAATAATAATAATAATAAGAAGAAGAAACTCAATAATAAAGAAAAAAATTTCCTCTCATTACTCGCGATCAGCGATATAACACACTGTTATTCAGATAAATCAACCTTACTTTCGCGCGAACACCCTAATACGACAAGGTTTTATCAACATCTAATAAGCACCCTACCCCCACCCCTCCCCTCCTGTTCCTATCTCACCTGTCAGTAATGTTTACCGCTATCAGCCAACACCCAGCCCCCCCCCCCCCACCCCATCACCTATCCCTAATCTCTCTCCCCCATAACCTACATTGCCTAAAGTCCCAAGGTGTCCAAGGAATGAGCCACGCCCCTCACCTTGACTATAGGACTGTGATGAGCGTAATCTAAAAGCTCGTCACTGACAAATACCCTTTTACACTATACATGGCGTGGCGAGCTCGAGGAGTCGCATATATAATCACTTTATCGCGTCTGAAGATCCTTATCCCGTCGAAGTGTGACTCGAGGTATATTCAGCTTCGCCTACATGCGTGTGCTGGGCGCGATTACGTGGGTAAAGGGATATGAATATTCCGTTGTCACAGCGGTTTGCTTCATTAATGTATAACGCCAACACTCACACGCAACATGATGAACCCTGCCCCGCCCTTAATCTCTTGTCTCTCTTCTCTTCTCTCTCCATTTCCCTTTTCCCTTTTTTCACATATCCCCATTCATTTGCACCCATTCCCTTCACTCTACTAACTACTGCTCGATGCTCCCCATCTCATTTCATCATTCCTCTACAGACGCTGACCATACTCGTTCTCTATCCCTGACGCTATGAGAAAAAATGCAGCGTTAACTCGGCCTTGAGGGCTTCTCCATAAACCGGTGCAATTTAATGGCAGTTTTGGACGGAGCGTGGCACTCTCTCTCCTAGGACAGGTGTGTATGGTGGTAAAACCACTTGCATCACCACCCAGACCTCGAACTGGCGGGGAGGGAAGGGAGCAGGAAGAGCAGGGGAAGGGAGGGGAGGGGGCGAGACTAAATAGCCGAGATGCCCCGACCAGCTGCCTGTGCTGGTGCCTGAAATAGCTTCCACGAATGCCTGGCACTGATACGCTGTGGGTCTCTTACCACCTCACTCACACTCGCTGGGCCATTCCACTCCCTCTCACGGCCAGCCCCTCGTACACATGTGCTCTCGTGCGCGGGCGGGCTTGTGGGAGAACATAAATATGCGTCTACTCTTCCTTAACCGAAACGCTGTTGACGGGTGGCCCTTTTCTCCTTTCATCCCAACCTTGCCGAAATCCCACAACACAAGACTTACATCCCATTTCTTATTGCAAAAGCCTGTTAAGCCGTCCAAAACAATAAACAGACAATAACATAAACGGCAGTCCGAAAATGTTAAATGTTTCAATACAATTTCTTAAAATATCGAAAATATCTCCTATGGTTATATACAGTGCGTTGCAATATATCCGACATCGCATGCATCGCAAAGAACCATAAATCACAATACATCTGAAGAGAGTAATCTGCATGCACTAAGCAACGGTTCTAACCATTAGAACATTCCCCACACAAGCAAATTCTACTTCCGTCTCTCCCCCTGCCTTCCTGCCTGCTTCCCGTCCCGGTCGCGCAGCGGAACGACTCCACGAAGCCGACCGGTCGCGATCACCACTTCCTCGCATATTTATAGCAACAAGACACACGCTGGAGGTATAAGCAGATGAATTCCGCTCGCATGACCTCTCGGTTCGGATGGGGGGAGGGGGGAGCGGGGTAGGGGGAGGGGTGAATGGCCGCTGAGGATGACACAACCATGAGGGTGACCTAGGAGGGGGAACCTAGGAGGGGGAACCTAAGAGGGGGACCAACGAGGGAACGAGTCTATATACATTATCCCTTCTCTCGACTTTTTTTCTTGGTCTGTTTGTTTGCCTTTGTCTATCTTCCTTATTATATAATCACACACTAATGAGAGAGAGAGAGAGAGAGAGAGAGAGAGAGAGAGAGAGAGAGAGAGAGAGAGAGAGAGAGAGAGAGAGAGAGAGAGAGAGAGAGAGAGAGAGAGAGAGAGAGAGTGTGTGTGTGTGTGTGTGTGTGTGGTTTGAGCGTGTTGCGTGCCTGCCTGCGTGCCTGCGTGCCTGCGTGCCTGCCTGCCTGCCTGCCTGCCTGCCTGCCTGCCTGCCTGCCTTCCTGCCTGCCTGCCTGCCTGTCTGCTGACCTCCCTACCGTTCCTCCAATCTTCCTATTTTCACATAAGTTCATCACCTCAAAAGGGAGCCAGGCATAGTTATTCAGAATGGGGGGTCTATGGGCCGAATAGAAAGGGGGAAGGGGAAGGGAGGAATGGAAAGACTGATAGGAGGGGGATAGGAGGGGTTGGTAGATGACATCAAAGTTAGGGGAGAGACAGGAAATTAGGGAGGGAGGGAGGGGGGAGCTCGGGGAAGGAGAGGAAAGTAAGGAATTGAGGGAGGGAGGGAGGGGATAGATATAGAAATAAGGATAAATGGATAAACAGAAATACATAAGGAGAGGAGACAAGGGAGGGAGAGACATACACAAGTGCGGAGAGCAGCGAGGAGAAAGGGGAGAGAGAGAGGAAAGGGCGATTCGGTGGGAGAGAGAGGGGAGAGGGGAGAGGGGGAGGAGGAGAGGGGGAGTAGGAGCAAGGAGGAGGGGGGAGGAGAAGGAGGGGTTGATAGGGCGTGGGGCTGAGAGTGATGGGTGCCGCCGACAACCAACTAATGGACCATTATCGGGGTGGCAGCGTGGGCGGATGACGTGTGTAGCAGCTCTCACGATCATCACCGAGACAACGCCCACTCTGAGCAAGTTCTTGTGGCGGCGGTTTCAGGGACTCTCTAACAGAAGGTCACCCTGAAATCATGCTGAAATGGCCGTGGCAATGGTAGAAACTTAAAGAGAGAGAGAGAGAGAGAGAAAGAGGGGGAGAAGGCAAAGGAGGAGGAGGAGGAGGAGGAGGAGGAGGAGGAGGAGGAGGAGGAGGAGGAGGAGGAGGAGGAGGAGGAGGAGGAGGAGGAGGAGGAGGAGAAGGAAGAGGAGGAGGGGGAACCTAGGAGGTTAAGGAGGGAGTTGAGGAGGTGGTGGTAAAAGGGGAGGCGGTCGAACAAAAGGGTGAGGAGGAAGCAGAGTAAGAGAAAGAGGAAGAGGAGGGGAGAAGGACAGGGGAGGAGGAAGGGGGAAGAGTGATGGAAGAGTGGGAGAAGGAGGGAGGAGGAGGAGGAGGAGGAGACGAGGAGGAGTGCAAAAGAGACGAAGAAAAGGCAAATACCGAATACTGATCTGTTCCCTCCTTCCAACACTACCTCAGCATTCTTTCACTCTCTGGCCCTTTCCCATGCTCTGGTCATTGGTAAATATACCATGACCTCGTACCATGGCTGTTAACAATAGCCGAGCGGTGCCATTCCCAGCATGAAGTAGATCGAGACAGTGTCAACCCAAGATTAATTGTTATGCATTAAGTGCCAAGGCCCCATTGTTGGCAATGCGCATGTGACCCTTGCCGTCCGAACACTATCACCAAGGGAAAAGACATATGGTAACACCGTCTTACCGGCAACGTCCCATTCATTATGCATGTACTATGTAGCAATAATGTCAACATAAGGTACACAAACTCAGGAACAAGTAGACATCCAGACAGACAGAATGACACATGAATAAATCAACTACAAACCAAAATACTTTCAAAAGGTGTCCAATTTCTCCTTCAGGATTATCTTTCTGAGTAGCAAACCCGCTGTGGACTTTAGATGCAATGCAATTACGTGCTATAAAGAACCATTTAATTGCTAATTACTATATTAGTCTTGATAATGAGAGGTTTTTGCTGCACCATCGTTGTTAATGAAACGCCTACAGAAAGCAATTTGCGGCCGAAAGAAGATGAAACACGGTTGAAAAAATTATAAAAGCTATTAGTAACAAAGTGAAGTAAATAAATAAAATAAAAAAAGAGAAGAGAAAACGCCCTTTAGAGAAAAACGAACAAAAAGAAAAGGAAAGCGCCCTACATGAAACAAATGTGAAAAGAAATAAAAAAATATGTACAGAAAACGGAGAGAGTGTCATTGCAACATCAACATTATTCCCGCTAAATCTCATACTTGTCTACATCAACAAGGCGATTGTCACAAAGAAGAAAAGTGAGTGAATTACGACCTCCGTGGACCGGATGCTGCTTAAAGTTTAACTCATTAGTCACGCCATTCAACGACCCTTTTCCTGGTCGTGTGTGTGTGTGTGTGTGTGTGTGTGTGTGTGTGTGTGTGTGTGTGTGTGTGTGTGTGTGTGTGTGTGCGCGCGCGCGCGTGTGTGAGTGAGTGAGTGAGTGAGTGAGTGAGTGAGTGAGTAAATGAAATTAATGACTAAGAGAATGAGTGAGTGAAAATAAAAGTAAGAGAGAGAGAGAGAGAGAGAGAGAGAGAGAGAGAGAGAGAGAGAGAGAGAGAGAGAGAGAGAGAGAAAGAGTGCGAGAGAGAAAGAGAAAAACAGAATAAGAGAGAAAGAAAGCATGCATGTGCGCGAACACAAATCCTCAAGAAGCAACCCCCGTTCACCAACACACGACCACTGACTCCAGTTCACAGACCCCGGAGAAAAATCATAATAACACAAAATGCGAGCCCGACCACAGCAGCGAGCGTTCCAACCTCGCATAAAGGGTTGGAGGGGGATCATCGACACCGTAAAAAACACACATCGTTCACCCTTTCCTTTTAGTCTTTTCTCTTTGCCGCGCATTTAGATTCTTTATCATCCTTCTGCTTCATCTTTCTTTCTCGTTCTTTCTTTCTCAATCACATGGGTCTGGAACGAGAAAATGAAAGAAAAATAAAGGAAATAAAAAACACTGTCTCACAAGGATCCACTAAACTGTGCAATGTACCTCGGGTTTGATTTCTCTCAGGTCTGGTATTGTGTGTGTGGAGGGGGAGGGGTGTGTGGAAGGGTCTGGGTCTAGATGGAGGGGGGGCTCCTTCATTACATAGAAACGGACAAAAATGGGACGGGGGGGGGGGGAGATGGGGCGGACAGGGAACGAGAATGTAGAGTACAAATAGAAAAGGGAGAGTGCGGGGAGGAGAAAGCAAAGAATGAAGGGAGGGAAGAGGAAGAAGGGAGGAAGAGGAGAGGACATTTACAGCATAAAGGAAGAAGTAGAATATAACGTTAGAAGAGGATGGATAAGGGACGACACAGAAATAACCACTCCCTGGCTCTGGGACAAGAAGTGAGAGTAAACGCTATGGCGGAACTGACTACAATATGACACAAAGTACAACTACCAGACAGAATGCTTCTGACGGAGACGAACTCCGCTTTTACGGCCGCATCCCTTGTCCTTTGCCATTGTCATAGACATCGTAACGATACAACCGTCGTAAGGTGCGAATGAGAATGCCGGTGCCGTAATACTTGTTGTACAATTGTATTCATCATTCGTCTTAGTAGTATTTCGTAAGATGCGTAAGGACAATACGAGATGCGACAATGCGAAGACAACGGCGAAGACCATGGAGCAAAAATGACTAGGGATACGGCTGCTAGTGCGACGAAGGAAAGAATGAGGCAGGGAGCCTAGACGAGGCTAATGATAAAGTGAAAGAAATGTGTCCACGAGGGGGTGCCTCGACAAACAACAAACAAGATAGGCATGCACGGTATAAGGTGTATACATAAATAAAATTAATAAACTGTACTTATGCAAGGCGTTCGAATGACTGAAAAAAGTAGTTGATATACCGGAATGGCTAGGATAGGAAAGTCATAGTGTTGAGTGAGGGAAAGAAACCTTCCCTTTCCAGTTCGACCGCCAAGACGGAACCTCAGGCGAAATACTGGACGCGCACTACACCCGCCGAGGAATACCGGGGGCGTGAGAATGTCTATCGCCGACTTCGCCCACGCATTGCCTCGTGGTTATTAAGGAAATTCTTAAGAAGGAATGACATATGATATATTAACTGAATACTTCTTTAGTTCCCGTTCCGTCAGCATACAGTGTAGTGTTCCCTAAAGTCTGCCTATTACCAACACCTTTGCTTTCACAATCCTATTAGTTTCTTTCCTTTCATCTGCCACTTACTCCTGCCTTCCCTTCCTTCTCCTTCTCCCTCTCATTCCTCACGTGTCTACACACACACACACCGGAAGGATGAGTCAAAGTAACAAATGGCGCGAACCGCGAGGAGGAATAAATCACACGAGAATAAATCACAGACGGCGGTTCTCCCCGACCCTTAGCAAGAATAAAGCGGCCATCAGTATGCATGAGCAGCCCCCTCCCCCCTCCCCTCTCCCGCCCTCACCTCCCTCTTTAGGAAGAGACATCGAACGAGAGTGAAAAGTATGCAATATGAGGCCGGCCCACGACTGCCGTGATGACACGTGGCGTTACGAGTGCACAGTGAGTTGTAGGCCTGCGATGGCGGCGTGGGCTGTGGCTATGGGCGGTGCTTGTTGATAGGCGAGGTGTTGCTAAGGGACAAAGCGTGAGGATGGGAGGGTGGGGGAATGCAAGAATGGCTGCCAAGGCAGAGATGCGTGAAGATGGGAGGTGTGTGTATGTGTGAGTGTAAGGGGGAGGGGGAATGATGAGATTGTCGTATTTGGAAAGGGGGATCACTTCCGTAATAATTGAAGCACAAGACTTTAAGCTCCAAGGCTTTCATATCGCCCTCACTCCTCCTATTTCCCCTGCTTTCATATTGAACTTCCATCTCCCTCTCCATGTTCTTCCATCCACCTCTTAAACCTCACCAACCCAATAAAATACGACACACGTAAGACTCACGCAAAAAAGACAAACAAACAAAAAAGTGGAGCTGTCCGAGAGAGTAGTAGGCCGCAAGAGAATCATCGCAGGAGACACTACCAAGACACCACAAGGAGTTTCCTAAGTCGCCCTGATAGACCCAAATAAGCTAAATGATCCACTTCTATTGGTAGAGCCCGAAGGGACAAAGGGGGGAGAAAAACGGTCAAACGCCATCCCAATTGGACCTCGGAGAAGGCATGTGGGGCCCCGAGGACTGGAAGGATTTTTCTGGATTGCCAAGGGAGAAATGCACGGCGAGGGAGAGGGAGAAGGAGACGGAAAGAAAAAGAAGAGGCGGTGACAGGAGCTCCAGATGTGGTGAAAAGGGAGAGACAGTGGGAGTGGGAGAGGGGAGCGAACAGAGGGGACGAGAATGAGTATGAGAGAAACTGCAGATGTGGCGGTAAAGAGAGAGACAGTGAGAGAGGGAGAGGGAGAGGGAGAGGGAGAGGGAAAGGGGGAGACAGAAAGAATGGGAGAGCGAGGAGAGGTCGACGGAGAGGGAGAGGGGATGAGGAGGAATGAACGGGGATAAATATGAGGCAGGCTACTGATATGGCGGAAAAGAGAGAGGGAAATGAAAGGGGAGAGGAGAGCGTAGAGGGGAGCGGAAAGGGGAAGGTGGGGAGAAGGATGATCATGAGAGAAGGTGCAGTTGTGGTTGAAAAGTGTAAGATCGAGGGTGAGAGAGAGAGAGAGAGAGAGAGAGAGAGAGAGAGAGAGAGAGAGAGAGAGAGAGAGAGAGGGGGGGGGGGTTAAGGGAAGAGTGAGAGACGAAGAGAATATGTAAACATGTAGACAGAAGGGAACCAAAAGTATGTGCATGGCAGAGGAAAGAAGGGCTCTCGCAACGGGAGAAGATTATCAAAGGACCGAGATTTACGGAGGGAGAGCAACAGAGGCAGAGAGGAGAACAGGGAGGGAGAGCGACAGAGGCAGAGAGGAGAACAGGGAGGGAGAGCGACAGAGGCAGAGAGGAGAACAGGGAGGGAGAGCGACAGAGGCAGAGAGGAGAACAGGGAGGGAGAGCAACAGAGGCAGAGAGGGGAACAGGAAGAGAGAGCGACAGAGGCAGGAAGGGGGATAGGGAGAGAGAGCGACAAAGGCAGAGAAAGGAACAGGAAAGGAGAGCGACAGAGATAGAGAAGGGAACAGGATGAGAGAGTGACAGACGCAGAAAGGGGGAGAAGGAAAGAGAGCGACAGGGAACAGAGAGAGAGAGCGAGAGAGAGAGAGAGAGAGAGAGAGAGAGAGAGAGAGAGAGAGAGAGAGAGAGAGAGAGAGAGAGAGAGAGAGAGAGAGAGAGAGAGAGAGAGAGAGAGAGAGAGAGAGAGAGAGAGGGAGAGAGAGGGAGAGAGAGGCAGAGAGGGGAACAGTCGAAACGAGCTGAACACGGCTACATGAGAGAACAAAAGGTAAGAGGGTAAGATGATTGTCCCCTACGAGAGCTATTATCGTGCCGCAAATACGTCCTGCAGAGGAGGAAAAGGGGCAGACACAAAATGGATCAAACTGAAAAAGGGAGAGAGGAAAAGAATAATGAATAACACGCCCCTTTCAAACAGGCGGTTGTATGCGTCTGGCACTAAAAGGGTCAAAGGAGGAGTGCCAAAGTGCCAGTAGCCTCGGGTCTACGATAAGCTTGGGATGGTTGGCTTCTTAGATCAAGTTCAGAGGTCATCATCAAATGACAAGACGCGAAGGACATGACACAACGAGAGAGTACGGGAGAGAATGAAATAAGCAAAACTAAACTTTCGTTTTATTACTTTCTATATGCGTGTTAAAGAGGGAGTGTAAATAAAAGATATAGAGCTGTGAAGGGGGAGGGCGTGGGTGGCAGTGGGAGAGGGAGAGTTTGGGGGAGGGTGATATGAGTGGGAGAGGGAGAAGAAGAAAGCGAATATGAGAAAAGATACGAAATTAAAGAAAGAAAAGAAAAGAAAGAAAATGTAAATGAAGGAAAGAAAGAGGAAAAGAAATAGAAATTGATAGACAGAAAGGCTGTTACAGTTGAGGTGGCAACTAAGCCTACTGCACTACTTCACCAACAGGCCAGATATATTCATCTTCTTGAAACCCCTCCATCAATCAATGCCATCATCAGTCGAGCAGAACTCCCACGACGCAAACGACATTGTGTAAAATGTAAACGCAAAAAAAAAGACTTTAGAAAGAAAAGTAGGTCACATCAATCAACACTGCATTCACCCAGCACAAGTTTATATGGACTTTTTTTTCTTTTCATTTTCTTCCCCCTTTCTTAAGATTTACACACATCACGGGGCGGGTACATTCTTGAAAGAAATAGGAGGCGAACCAAGAGTACACATTTTATCGTTCTCCTTCTGAAGTTATGGCCTGCATAGAAGGGAAAATGGGCGGCGAAGTCATCCAATTGTCATTTAGGATGAAAATGTGACTTAAGACTGTGACCTTATGGCCGATTCCACAAAAAGGTGGATGGGGTGTGGATGGAGGGAGGGGACGATGGAGGACATGGCATTTAAAGATAAGGGGGAGGAGGGAATAGGGGTAAAGGGAATGGTGGGTAGAAGAGGTTTGAAGGATGGGGGATGGGATAGGAGAGAATGAAAGAGGATAAGGGAGAAGAGAAAGGATGGGGGACAGTAGAGAGGAGATGGACGAAAAGGATGACGGATAGGAGACTAGAGAAGATCGGATATGTGGAAGGTAGGAGAGAAGAGGCGGAAAAGAGAGGGAGAGGAAAGAAGAAAATAAAGAAAGTAGGAGAGAGAAGAATGATGGAAGATAGCGGAAGATAAAAGGAAGGGAGACATGAGAGGGAAATAAATGTAGCTGGAAGAGAGAAAGGGTGGGAATATGAGAGAGAAAGAGTGGGGATATGATACGAAATAAAGAATAAAGATGGAAGACAGAAGGAATGGGAGAAATAATAGAGTAGGCGAATAAAAGAGGAAAAAAATAACTCACTCTCTCTCTCTCTCTCTCTCTCTCTCTCTCTCTCTCTCTCTCTCTCTCCCTCCCTCTCCCTCTTCCTCCCTCTCTTTATCTTTCTCTCTCACACAAACACACTTTTTGACCAAAGGCAAACTTACTAGAAAAAATGTATAACCTAGAAGGCAGCTAATCGCCCAAACCTTTCTCTGGCCTGACGCACCACCCACTTCCCGCGGCCATACTAGCTACATACAAGGGCTCCGGATCTCCCATTTCAAAAACCAGGTCCCACTGCCCCTTTGGCTATCACGGAATCCACGCGTTGTCAGCCCGGAATGCAGACGCAGCCGCCACCGCCACCGCGTGGGAGCGAGTAGCGTTGTACTCGTCGGGTTGGCGTCCCATAGATCCCGCCAGACGGAGGCCCGACCTCCACCCACTCTCGCCCCTAGTCTGTCTCCATTACCCGACGCCGGCCGATGACGTAGCCGTTTCTGATTTAATGAGGTTTGGTGTGCACATGAGCGGGAGGGAACCCGAGCCTCGACTGGGAACCCGAGCCCGCCACCACACTCACACAGGTAACAACAAACCACCTCCAGCCCCTCCCCCCTCCCCTCCCCTGTTTCTCTCTGTTCACAATTGATCTCATCCGGATACACCCTCCTTAACCGGATTCATTCAGCCCGGCGTCCACGAGACACGCATGCCAGGGCCCGTTACCGCCGCGGCCGTCGCTTCCTGTCGGGCCCCCTTACCTGCGCGGACAGGTTGAAGTGGCCGGCTTAACGAGGTCTACCGACGACACGCCGAGGGCCACTGGAGCTGCCCCGCCGGCCTGCAACACACAAACACGACGGCCGACACCAGAGCCCTCTACACGGCCCTTGGCAATGGCCTTCGCTGCAACATAATAAAAAAGGCGAGATCGGGAGAGAAATATCAAAGCTAGAGGGAGGGTAGAAAACGAGAGCGAGAGGGAGGAAGGGAGAGAGGAAGGGAGGGAGGGAGGAAGAGAGGGAGGGAGGAAGAGAGAGGAAGAGAGAGGGAGAGGGAGAGGAGGAGAGGGGGAGGGAGGAAGGGAGGGAGATAGAGAGAGAAAGGGGTGGATTGTGTATCCATTTAGTCCGATCATCAACAAAAAAACATCTCTGTAATAAAGCTAGTCAATTATCTCAAAACCCAAAACCCTCTCCCTTCTTCTCCAGGCCCGTGAATTTCATGAAATTCCAGTCAATTCTTAATCAAAAGCTACTAAATCTTTATACTCCCTAAAGACACTTCCATCAAATTTATCTCCGCCTTACCATTCACCTCACTCTCAGAAATAATCTGAAAGCACAACTCGTTTCACAACACCAGTTCTCAAAACAATAAACATGTCACCAGCGATACGCCTGCCGCCCACGTATTCTCCACACATTAAGGACTTCACGACTTCTTCCCTCGGGTTCCGCTCGCCAATACCATCTCTGACATCACAATAAATATCAGACCAAATCATCTTGACGGGTTTAATCAGCTGATAATTACGAGTCGCCCCGGCACGGCGCCCGCAAGAGCTTACGCTGCCTCCACGGAATCTCCATCTCGCATTCATCACAACCTTCAGCTGTATCGATACGAAACAGCTACGCGACAGAGGGAATGCTGTCCCTGTGACCTACTGGGGGATGGCTGAGCATAAGCGTGACGGATGCTGAGGCGGCAAATGTGAGGAGGAGAGTAGGAAACGCGAGCGCCAATAATACTCGCACAGTAGATCAAACTGAACGGATGAAAGGGGAAGTAAGGATATCGGAACTCCGGGCCGCTGAACCACAACCGATATGGATAGGCAAGGGACAAGGATCAGCTCGTGATTGGCAGACAAATACTGGATACCGCCGTCTTATGTTTCTACACAGGTCAGAAGTACCGCCCGCTTAGGTAACCTGTTGGAGCGACTTCTGTATTCAAAGGCTGCATGTGAACTAATGAAAAGAGTTGGTTTAAAACCACGCGGTTATTAGGGCTATAAATGTCAAAATATAAGTATAGCTGACATAACTCAACATCCCACTGGTATGACAGAAATATCACAGCAGCACCTATGACCTCAGGGCTAGAGAGGCACTAATGAGGGGCGTGACCCAAGACAAACATCACTCTTCCTCCCATTCAGTCAATATCCATATACGTCAATTAGCCGCAGCTCTAACTCACCGCGGAGATCGACCAGCTCGGAATTAAGCGCCTGTGTGTCAGCAGAAAGACTCTGCACTATACGGGCGAAGCGACTGGAAGACCAAAGACACTTACCGGGAGATTAAAAAAAAAAAAAAAAATTGGGCGTCTTACAGCTAAAACACACACACTAAACCAATAAAATACACATTTTCTGGCGAATGCCCATTTTAAGAAGTGAAAGAGAACGAACACCTGGAATATCGACGTTCGGTAACAGGTCAACACCAGTACAACACAAGGCCGAAAATCAATGCTCTTCTCCCTCTCCCCTCTCTGAGAAGGGTGCGACGGGAACGGATCAACTCGCAATCCAAACATTGTGTCAACAAAGAATAATGACATCAGGCGATAAACACAACGAATACACAACAGATATGGAGCCAATCAATGCCAAATGTCAGAGAGCAAGACCATTCGAAAGAAAACATGAGAAAAGAAAGAGGAGGAGTAGTGCAGCTGGTTGATTGAGAAAGGGGTCAGGGAACTGGTATCTGAGGAGAGACAGACAAGGCGGGTTTATTATAGTAAAGAGGAGGAGGAACGAGGAGGAGTGAAAAGGGGGCGTAGGGAGGGCGGGCAAAGGTACACTGTTGAGAAACCGAGTCTGTGGGCGGCATAGCAATGAACTCAGTTGAGCTTTCTGAATATACAGTAACTGAGCGGTAAGGTATGGAGGTTGAAGCTGATGACATACAACGAATGCAGCAGTAGTCACTCTCCCCCCATGACAAATGAACTTATGACCTATGACCCGACCAAGATTCGAACCCTCTCTCACTCCTCACCCTAATAAGTCCTAATGATAGCCTCCCAAGAACCGTTCCACGTGCCTGGCTCTCAGCTCGCCCGTAGTAAAACGCCTTCGAAAATCCACTAAAGCCGCCCTAAAGTCGTTCACAGAGGCAGAGAGTGCCACAGACGTTATGCCACTTCAACTTGTGGCGAAATTGGATGCAGGATATAGCTTCGCCTTTCATAAAATGACAATTATGCTCTAGCTTTATACATACGATATACCACAACAATATATCAAAGTCTGGAATTGTATATAAATCACGGTATAATGCTATTTACTACTTCTATGGTATGATGTTACGCAAACACGAAAAAAGAATGACAGTAAAACTGAAACGATAGTATCAGACGACAAAAAGAGTTGAATGTTAGTAAAAAAAAAGTGTTCGGCCAAACGTGCCATCTCTAGCTCCTTCACATGGACTACATTTTACCTCAAGCCTATCATATTAAGTAAAACAAGATGAAAACAACCTGCCTCATTTTGATCTTACTGTATGAACAGAAATATTACATAGGCAACATGGGTCTATCTCTCTTCCATTTCAAACTCCATACAAGAGATACAGAAAAAAATCATACCCTACCCGAGAGAGAAAAAAACCGAGTGCACTAAGAACACGCGACGTGACATGTCTATCTTTCGAGAGAGAACACCAAATGTTTGGCTAGTCTCTCTCGGTAAAAAGAAAATACTCACGAGCGCTGTTTTGAGCTTGTTTAGACACCCTAAGGAAAGGGAGGTAGAGGGAGAAGGGGGTTAGAGGAAGACGGGGAGTAGAGGGAGAGGGGGTAGAATGATAGGAGGGATAGAGTGGTATAAAGGGAAAGAGAAACGGAGAGGGAGAGGGAGAGAGAAGGGGTAGAGGGAGTGGGGTAGAGGGAGAGAGAAGGGGTAGAGGGAGAGGGAATGGGGTAGAGGGAGAGGGAGTGAGCTAGAGAGGGAGAGGGAGTGAGCTAGAGAGGGAGAGGGAGTGAGCTAGAGAGAGAGTGTGTGGGATAGATAAGATAGATAGATAGATAGATAGATAGATAGAGAGAGAGAGATAGAGAGAGATAGAGAGAGAGAGAGAGAGAGAGAGAGAGAG
>BOPN01004282.1:5000-12500 GCA_017312705.2 Penaeus japonicus | reverse complement strand
CATATATATTATATATATATATATATATATATATATATATATATATATATATATATATATTTATACACACATATACATGTGTCTATGTATGTGTATAAATATATATGTATGTATGAATGTATGTATGTATGTATGTATGTATATATGTGTGTGTGTGTGTATATATATATATATATATATATATATGTATATATATATATATATATATATATATATATATACATACATACATACACACACAGACATACATATATAGATGTTATATCTACATTTGAAGTTGACTAGTAATAATAATCATGAATAAACTACTAAACTTATTATTGTGTATTTTTTACTGTATCTGTAATCTTAAAACTATATAGTTCCCATTTGATAGAAAGAAAAAATAATATTCACATCATATTCTCATCTCATCTTGATGTTAACAATGTATAGTACATTAGCTAATACAGTATAGATAACTAATATAACTAACCTGAGGTGCAGGGTAGATGGCGAACTCCAACTTGCTCTTCTTTCCGTAGTCAACAGATAAACGTTCCATCAGGAGTGATGTGAAGCCTGAACCAGTACCTCCACCGAAGGAATGGAAGATCAAGAAGCCCTGAAATATAAGAATTTGTTATATATATCTACATCTCGAAATTTGATTTAATTAATTTTCTCTTTTTTTCATATCAACTGCTAAGGGTTGTGCCAACTAAATGTAGTCATAGCTCAGGTGAATACTGGCAAAAACTACAAATATTCCAGAGTAAGCGAGAAAATAATTGTTTTCAAGTATCATAATATAGATTTTGATTAGTATGAGAGAGAGAAAAAAAAAAAAAAAATCTAAACAATTAAATTCTGTTGACAGAATCAGAGTAGATACATAAGATGGAGCATCCTTTTGAGGTTAAGTTCAATAACATGTTTATGTTAAATACACTTCTTACCTGAAGTCCTGTGCACTGGTCAGCCAACTTGCGGATACGGTCAAGCACAACATCTACAATCTCCTTGCCAATGGTGTAGTGTCCACGAGCATAGTTATTAGCGGCATCCTCCTTACCAGTAATCAACTGCTCAGGATGAAACAGCTGACGGTAGACACCAGTGCGCACCTCATCTGCAAAGGGATTATGGTGTTTATTTGTTTCAATTTACGAAAGGTTGTAAGCCCAGATTTTAAAAATAATTATCATACTTATCTTTAATTGAATCAGTATTAGCAAATGACCTGTTTTAAAATTAGCTGGCATAATGAATTCTATGCCTCATCTAATATCTTCATTGATAATTATTCATAATGGGACAGTATCATGTGATACTCTAGGCCTCAATGCCTCTTAGTCAAATGGTATCCAACAATCCTCCACCCTGTATATTGTTAAGATTGCACTTTAACTGGTCCCTTATTGGATTTTGAATGAACAGGATTGTCTATGGGCTGTATTTTTCCAGAGTGCATGTGCTGGAGGTTTGTTACACATTCCCAGCTGTATATTAAAGAGGCCACAGCATTGCATGATGCATTGACTTTGAAGAGTGGTTGAGGCTTAGCTTTGACCCCCATTCTCCAGGAGTATTATTTTATGCACATTTTGGCCACTGTATATCTTTCTCTGTCTAAATTGAGTTCTATTCTGGACAATTACCTTTCATTTATTTTTATTTACATACAGAAACTGATATGCCATATGAACTAGCTGTAATAACAAATTATGACTCTTATCACATTTTGAGAATTGTCATGATTGTAAAATTTTGCCAAACTTACCAACTACAGACGGTTCCAAGTCCACAAAGACAGCTCTTGGTACATGTTTGCCTGAACCAGTTTCACTGAAGAAGGTGTTGAAGGAGTCATCACTGACACCAATAGTCTTGTCAGAGGGCATCTGACCGTCAGGCTGGATGCCATGCTCAAGGCAGTAAAGCTCCCAGCAGGCATTGCCCATCTGGACACCAGCCTGACCCAAGTGGATTGAGATGCACTCACGCTGGAATAAAACAGTAATTTAGTCTTGATCTTTCATATTAGGACTTTCATATAACTTCATAAAATATGTTAGTCCCACGCCATGCCGTGTTACCTATAGTAAACCTATAATATCACCTTCCTAAATAGAATATGTTTATGCAAATTTATTCATTTCTTACAAACCAAACTTGCTTGTATCAGAGAGGAACATTCAACAGGTTACGTGACAAGGGGGCGGTAAGATAAAACTAACTTTCAACGGTTAACACTTTTCAGTGCAAGTAATATTAAAGAAAGTGCTTCTACCCCAGTAGTTCATAAGAGATAGTATTGAAATCATGATTAGAAGAAATATATGTATATAAAAATTGGGTTAACACAATCAAATGCATCTGACATTTACATCGTTGTCACTTTAACCTTTGAAACCTAACTGTTTGAACATGTAAATATCATTACCCTATATGCATCATATTAACGGTAAGGCACGGCAGAGAAAAGACAAAAAAAGAGAGAGAATGAGAGTAAAATGGGAGGAGAGAGGGAGAGCGAAGCCCCACGTCCCGACGGGAAGATAAGTGGTGAGTCACGAGGGGCCGCTCGGGGTGGTAACGGAAGTGCCGCCCACTTCTCGAATTCCAGAATGCTGCTCTTTTTTGCTTTTATTTTGGTTTAGACATTTAAACCAACTTTCTGATTTGCATTTGGGAGTGGTTGTTGACTTGCTGGACCTTTAAGGGAACTAGTTGTTCACAAAGCAAGAAGCGAAAGAATAGCGCAACCGGTCCCGGCCTTGATTTGAATCAACCGTCCATGAAGGCGAACGTCAACTCCCATGTTTTCCCAATTTCTCTGCACATGCGAATTACCATTAACCCTGAATACTAAATTACAAATCCTAGCCAGCTAGAAAAACATAATATCAAAAGACTTACCATGTTGATTAAGTTTTAGGGAGTTTGGAGGGAGATAAAATCCTTCTTACAGGAGCAGCGTTGGAACTTCCCGCAATTGGATGCCGGTGTTGGGTTCTCACCGGTATATATACGCTCGGTTCCCTTGACGTGCGCGAGGTTCAAAGTCCGGATTCTGCGCAAGACGAGTCATGGCGGTACGATCTTTATCATTATTTGACCTTCTGGTTTGCCATTTTAGAGGGTTTTTGATTCCCTTTAAGCTAGGAGATGCCAGCGTATATTTCCAGTGGACTAAGTATATGTTTCTGGCACTTCATGAAGGTTTAGTCTACGGATATCCACCGGTGATAGATAATTTAGCGGGACATGGCACATGCGCCATATTCTGTTTTAAATAATTCATCAAGCTTTGTTCTTTTAAAACAAGTTATAGGGCGTACACTACCTCTGATGCTGTAGGATTATAAAGCACACGTTGTTACATGGATCATAATCATAAAGGATACGACAATGAACAAATGCCCAGCATTATTGTATGATATCATACTTTTCTTTAGTTATCATCTTGTATGACATCATCCTTTACATTCTCGACGAAGACACACCTTCCGTTGCACTTAGCGTGTCTGAGTTTAAAGCATTTTAAAAAGCAGAGAACAAATTATGTATTCAGCATGTAGTACCACCAACCTGCATCTCTCTCTCTCTCTCTCTCTCTCTCTCTCTCTCTCTCTCTCTCTCTCTCCCACTCTTTCTCTCTCTCTCTCTCTCTCTGTCTTAACATATATGTGTGTAAGTATGTATGCACACACACACACACACACACACATATATATATATGTGTGTGTGTGTGTGTTTGTGTCCATCTGTCTCTCCTTCTCTTAATGCATTCACAGTTAACAGAGAGATAGATAGATAGATAGAGAGAGAGGAGATATGCATATACACATTTATAGATAGACCGACAGGTAGATAGATATAGCAAATGTGTGAGTTTGTGCTGTTAGAGAGAGACAAAAGATAGGTTCTGTAGGAACCGCGGAAATGACAAGCACAAAAGTGCACGTTGGCTACGTTTTCGAAGAAAATTCCGTTTATCTGTTCCGGATGTTGAACATCTACTGTACATCCACGGGAGCGGAGGCTTGGACGCAGGGGCGACTTGGAAATCAGATATTGATTACTGTGTTACATCATCGTGTCGTCTAGCAGTAGAAAATCCATTATATTCATTTTATTTAGTAATTTGACTAGCAACGCACAACGTTTATGAGCTTAAAAAGTAATGGAATAGTAGATCTAAATCTCGAGGTTGACCTTCAGGGGCGGGTTGTTTTCGGTGAGACGAAGCTGAGATGTAACATATCCCTCACGTGGAAAGCTGCAGCACTTGCTCAACTGGTACACATCACTCCCAGCTCATGGTGACAGTGCTATCTTGACGGAGAATTAGTGAATCTTTGTTAGTAAAAATATAATGTTATGCGGTTTTGAGTCATGAGGGAATTCCCAATGCACACCAAGCCTTAGAAATACGAGATATCTGACAATAATCTGATTATCTAATCGCTAGAAATGGCGTTCGAAGCCAAACGTCAAAGCATCAGAGACAAATGTTATGTTGTGTCGGGGTTTCGCTCATACATTTCAAAGTAGCAGTATCCTCCCTTCCTTCTCTGTTAAACAAAATGCCACACCTGTACTAGAGAGGAAAATACAAATTCACAAGTACATTTAACCTTCTTTTAACCTACAACCTTGCTTAACATTACAGACATCCACTTTCATAGTGTGTCCTTATTTCGAGACTGTTTTAACGACGGGAAACTCCGCCTGGCATTCCAACTCGAAGCCGGTCTAAAAAAAAGACGTTTCCGTTACTCTACGAAACAGCATTCTAACAATTCATTCCGTTCCATTCATCCTTCGATCAGTATACAAAATATATAACCACATACTACTTCAATAGATAGAAGCCCCAAAACTTGCACAGCCGCATAGCTAGTAACGAAAAGCTGGATGTAAACGATAAATTTCCAAGCAGCCATAACACAGGCAACATCGCTTTTTCTCATAGACACGGGACGTGACTGTCATGGTAGTTAGCCGCGTAATCAGAACGGTAATGTGTATACAATGTAACAATACACTTTGATTCTGAGAATAATTTTCACTGACGATAACAGAGTTTGGAAAGCTTCGTACATAATGTATATAGTATTTTTACACACACACACACACACACACACACACACACACACACACACACACACACACACACACACACACATATATATATATATATATATATATATATATATATATATAAATATCTATATTTCTCTCTCTCTCTCTCTCTCTCTCTCTCTATATATATATATATATATATATATATATACATATATATATATACATATATATATACATATATATATATATATATATATATATATATACATATATATATACATATATATATATATATATATATATATATATATATATATATATATATATATGTATGTGCGTGTGTGTGTGTGTGTATGTGTGTTTGTATATATATATATATATATATTCATATATATATATTTATCTATCATGGCACTGGAAAACAAAGTAATATCAGTTATCAGGGAAACAATTACGCCGGCGCGCTCAAATACATTTTCTTTAAGCCTAACCTTTGCCAATTTGCGGTGACTAGAAAGGCAGCTCGAGAAAATGTCACAAACGTAGATAGATTATACTTTTACTATATGTGGAGAAGAAAAATACGACGTATGCATTTATGAGATGTGAGATTCGACATTTCTTTTGATTAGGAGTGTGTGGAAATGCGGACAAGAGTTGATAAAGTGTCCTTCACAGGAAGTATACCAAAGTAAACAAACACTATGAGAAGTAGACTGCAGTTTAGAATCATCGACAAGTGACAGATTGTTCTGGAATGGCCATCCTGATGGTGAACTTCAACCGTCAGGACACGCGGTTGAGGCATACTGGTGGACAGGCTCCACCTCACCACCTGTTGTTAGGCCCGCCTACCCATGAGAAGCGGAAATGGTCACGTTACATCGTACTCTGGGACTATTGGTGTTCATTGCTTTATACGCCTACATCCTGACGACTATGGAGACGGCGCGATGTGGCCTGCTTCGTGATGTGTACTGAGTCTGTGCCGGTTCGGTCTACTTGGTGCCGGCGCGGAGGTTCTATAGCGTTCTCGAACTCTTGCCTTTCATGGCGAAGAATTAACTGTACATTCTTACAGCCTGAACGATAGTCTGGTTAAACGTTGCTGATCGTAGGTTTTGATACAGACATTCATAGATACTGTTTGTATAGTAATTGTGACTCAGCATGTATTGTTATCTCTTCTTTAACTAGCTGGTAACTGATCTGACAGTGGAATTAGCTGTCTAATTGTAGTTAATGATATCTTGTCACTGCACGTCATACTGGTGGTTAGATTAAACATTAGGCTATCTAAGTATGTCGAAGTCTTCCGATTTAATCGAATCCGATAAATGCTACGCTGGCTGCGGGTGTTTGCCCAGACTAACACCTGTGATTTTAGAATGAGTCATATTTACCTAGTGCCAGGAATAACGTTCTAGAACCATGGCTTTCATAGTTTTATCGCTATACAATTAAAGTTATTTTAGATCAAAATCAACACAATATTTTAGTCACTTGAATTCATATCGTCTCTAACTAGGAACTTATAATTTTCAATTCTTAACGCGGTCCCTTAAACTGTTATTTGATATCCCGAATAACATCAGTGTCTTGCTCAGCATCACATACTCCCTGTACAAACACCCACTGTCGATCGTGAACAGAAGAGAGGAAGGAAATGTCAGCCACGTTGATGATCTCACACGCGCGATTACTTTGCTACTAAAAGATTGATGTGTGTTATTTCGCATTTGTGTTTGTCGTGTTTATAGTAATCACATCGATAGTGAGGAGAGACGTCAGGTTACACTAGGAGACATGGTGAAAGCTGTAGACGTGGCAATATTGCAACACTAGGATAAGTGATGCACCGCAGCATCGCCGTCGCTTACATTCTTATGACACAGACGCACGAACACTCCTCTGGTTAGTCTTCTCGATGATTCCCATTGCCAACAAGAGTTTTCCGGATTTTCAGTCACACATATATTTTGAAAAACGCCTTCTTAAAATGTAAATGATTATATTGCAAGTCAGGACAATACAAAACTATTTACTGATTATGAATTATTGATTAATATTGTTCAAGTACAAAGCTTGATTGGGCAAAGAGCTTCATGAAAGTTATAGTGCAGAAACACGATGCGAAAAAAGGGCCAACCCTCGCTTCCTCCTCCAGAAACGATTGCTTATGGGCAAGGTTCTAAATCACAAGGAATGTACAGACATGAGTATCGCCCTCCGCAACAACAGCATCGATCAAAGAGTGTCCTATGATACTGCAAATCACCGGCGCTTCCGGAATATATCAGTGCCGAAGTATATCATATCAATGTATCAAAGATTTTAAAAACAATCAACGAAAATATATTGTTGAAGGTATAATTGAGACTGATTAAGAGATGCAATTAATGAGTTCCGATTAGCTTCATTAGAATT
>BOPN01004281.1:115000-117500 GCA_017312705.2 Penaeus japonicus | reverse complement strand
TAGCACTGGGGCTTCAATTCCACCTTAACGTCAGCCAGTATGGATCTGAAAATGGCCTTCAGAGTGGTTGATGGTAGCAATTGCCCTTGTGCATAATGATCTCACGATTGCAGTTAACAATGAAGCTTTGGTTCTAATTACCTATGTACCGTGAATACCATATTTCTGTCGATGCGATCAATCATGCAAAGATGAATAGGGTTTTTGGTAGACCTTAAAGCCTCACAGACAATAAATATAAATAAATATTGTTGTTGATCGATTTCATATATACATATACATATATATATATATATATATATATATATATATATATATATACACAAATATATATTATGTATGTATATAGATATATGAATACATATATATGTATATATGTATGTGCATACATACATAAATAAATATATATATATATATATATATATATATATATAAATATATATATACATATATATATGTATATATATATATATATATATATATATATATATATATATACATAAGAAAAACAATGATAACAATATTTACATTGATAACAATAATAAAGATACCATTGATAATAGTAATAATAATGATATTACTAGTAATTATGATGATGATGCTACTACTGATAATAATGATGATAATAGTAATAATAATTGTAATGATAATAGTAATAATAATTGTAATGACAATAACTATGACAATAATAATGATAAATTGTAATAATGATAACAATTGTAGTAATAGTAGTAGTACTATAATAATAACAATAATTATATTAATGATAACGAAAATGAAAGTTTTTGCTCACATTATACCTGCCTATCTATATATAACTATATATCTATATTTAATTTATATTCTTGCTATAATTATTATCCTCCTCATTATTATTATTATTATAACTCATATCATCATCCTCATCGGCCTTATCTAATACCATCATTATTAGCACTACCAGTATCATTATTTTCCACCTCCTTTTCATTATTACCAGAACTATGACGCTTACCTCTTCACTTTCATTCATACGACCCATAGATATCTTTGCGGGACAGTCAGTAATATTTCCAAAATCGTAAGTGATCTATTCTAATTCTTTCGATCCCAATGGTTTTCCTCTTGCCAAGAGCTTCCGTCTATTCGCACCGTTCATTGCACTCATTTAACGAGATATTGCACATTTGTGTCTGTTTGAAGTAGTTTTGACGGTGTCGGACTGTATCCATACATTATGACAATTTTTAGAAACCTAAGCTATTAATGCATTATTTGTGGGTCGTGATCAGCTGTGTGTTTCCAGCTCACGTTTCACCTTTGAAAGTTACTGTTATGCTACGGGCAATAATTGGGCAGTAAAATTTGTACAATCCCGCGGCCAGCATAACAACCCCTTCCTACTGCGGCCCGATCACACCCACAGAGTTGGCTCACACGCTTATGAAGGGCGGTGAAAATTTGACTTTTACTGCGGGCATTGAAATAAGTTAGGCGTTGATATGGAGGGTCATGATCTTTATCAGTATTTAAAATGGGTGAAATGCATATCAACAAAAACATATTCGAATAATATCTGACTTGTCTGAACCCTGAAAAAAATGAATTGATTCAAACGCTAACTTCAAATACATATTCGCCGTATAGGGATGTGGGAGTGCATAAGCAAAAACATATACGTTTTACACATACGTAGCTGTACAACCATTCCCCATTCCACACAACATGGACAATATTATTATATGACGTTTTAAATTGTATTGCAATAACAATAGCAAAATGCAGTTTTCAAATCCAAAAGGGAAATGATTTTGTGATTGTAACCCTCCCTGCAGAACAGATGCACTTCAGTATAAATAATGGTACTATGAATTAGTTTGAAAGAGACTAAATGGAACTTGCATTACATTTTTCATAACCGATACTCATTTCGTATTCATTCTCGCTTTTTTTGTATAACTTTGTATCGAAGCAGAAAAATAAACTAAAACAGGGAATTGGCATATATGAAGTAGGTAAGTCGAAAGATAAAAATGAATTAATATAAGGAGAAAGAGAGAGAGAGAGAGAGAGAGAGAGAGAGAGAGAGAGAGAGAGAGAGAGAGAGAGAGAGAGAGAGAGAGAGAGAGAGAGAGAGAGAGAGCAACCATGCAAAGAAAGGCATGAATACAAAGCGAAAGAGTGAGAGAGGAAGAACGAGAGAGAGAGAGATTGTCCGATAAACAAGGGAAACAGCCAGACAGAGGAAAGGGATGGGCAAGAAACGAAGGAGTGAGAGAGAGTGCGAGGGGAGGGGGGGGGGGGGTCCGATAGATGACATTGACGTGCAATAAGAGGTATCGTATCTGCGTAATAATAAAATTGAAGAGAGGTAAAAGTCACAATGAAAGTTAACCAGATCGAGCCCTGATGCCCTCGCAGCGACAATGAGTCTCTACCACGAGGGCCTTTATGATGAAAGTTTTACGGCTCAGCGTCCTGCGGGATCGCACTCGGTCGTTAAGGCCGAGCGGGAAAATTT
>BOPN01004281.1:105000-110000 GCA_017312705.2 Penaeus japonicus | reverse complement strand
GTTATATTTATATTGTCATTTCCTTGTTCTACTTGGCTGTTTCCCTCCCCTGCTACTGACAATTAACAGGCAAGGGAAGTCTACAGCCTTGCAGATATGGTCTGGCTTCTTCACCCTCTTTCCGAACTCCCAGGAGGAGATAAGAGGATAGGGGGACCGATATGTTAACTGTTGGCTGCAATCTGGATGTTTGTCAGTGTTGTGGCAGGCTATCTATTGGTCTTCAAGTAGATTGGGTCTGGGGGGAGATGGCTTATCCTGGTAACGCTTCTTGGCCACCATCTATGCTCGCCCTTAGTGTTGTTATGCGTATCCTGTATATTTCTGTTTATATTTAAGTTTATATCTTTCTGGTATTCTAGGCGATCCTAGAATTGCGCCATTTTGAATATGCAGAGATAAATGGGTTCAAGATTATATGTAGTATCTAATTCTCTTATTGAGGGATGGGGGGGGTTTGGCCACCATATTCCTTTCACCCTGAGAATTGCCTTATTTTGAATAGCATGTGGTTTGTACCAGGATGATAGAGCTATTGTGGTCAGGGGCAATGGAGGATATTTGAGAATTGATGATACCAGTGGTTTGAACAGTCTGTTTTATTTCCTCTGGACAGTTCTTGAATCTTTTGAGTTTGGTGACTGTACTACCAGCAATACTGAATCTCTCTTTAACATGCATGGAGATGCCAGTGTTTTGTGAGTTTCAATCCCAGTAGTGTGCCTTCTTTGGCAAAGTTAACGTTGGTGTTTTGGAGGTTAGGATTACCGGGTTTAGGTCTGGCAATTGGGATGATGAGAAACTTCTTCTTATTGGTTTTTATTTTCGAATTCTTCGAAGTTGTTTATGTCTCCAATTGCACTGTCTGTGGCTAGCCTTAAAAACTGGCTTAGGTGAGGGTTATGATATTATTTGTGTGATGTCGTCCGCATACATTAAATTATCATTATCTCTTCATGAAGGGTGATGTGTATACAATTTACAGTGTGGGAGAGAGTATATTCCCTTGTGGGACTCCAGTTAACAGTGAAAATTCCAGACCGGTCATTTGTCCTACCTACAATCTGGCTTTCCTTTTTTTTCAAAAGTTATGTAGGATTTTCATTAGGGGCGTGGGAAGGTTTAGCTGGAGGAGCCCATATGTTAGGCCAGGTGCCAGACTCGAATGCTTGAGCACGGTTTTTGTTTGCAAGCGCGAAGGTAATCTCCTCATAGGCAATGGCAATTACATTAGTTGTTCTGCGGGATTCACGAAATCCATACTGTTTGGGGTTGATGAGGTTGTTGCTCTCTAGGTGAGCTTTTATTCTGTTGCTAAAAATCTCTAAGATCTTGCCCAGCACTTCCAGAAAAGAGATTGGTCTGAATTTCTCTGATGTTGGGTGGCTTACCTCCTTTCGGAATCTGAGTGATTACTGCCATTTTAAAGCTATTTGGAAAGTAGCCACAGGCTAAGGAGGCATTGAAGTTGGGTGCAAGGCAATAAATAATTGATGGGGGTAGATTTGTCATCTCAGGCTTCTTTATTTGACTTGAGCCTGGCGTTTTTTATGTGTGTGTGTCTAATCTTGTTGGTAATCTCTTCTGCTGTTGTAGGGCCGATTAAAGGGTCTCCTTCAATGAGGTTGCTGAGATCTGTGGTAGGGTCTGGGATAAGCCGGTCTGCCTGTTGTGCTAGATCTTTGATCACCCTTTCTTCTGTTTCCTGTTCAAACATTAAGTTGTCAGTGTCTAAGATCCTGAATACATTGCTCCTGTATATGTGGTGGATTGCTTTTTTTTTCTCTGTATCTCTATAATGCTTTTCTCCCTGTTGGTTGCAGAGATATGGGCTATGATCCATGTCATTTGCAAGTAATATTTTCAGCTATCTCCAGAATTCTTTTGGGTCTTTGGCATTGGCAGAGAGATATGTGGTAAGTGCTGCCCTTTTGAAGTTGTGTTGGACTTGACATGTATCTACCAGTTGATCTCTAAGCTGTTTGGAGTTGTAATTCAGGATGATTACTAGGGTGGAGGGATGGTTCTGTGGGTCCTTGTGAGGATGCAGATTCTTTTTATTTCTGATATGTCATTGAGCCATTTTTCCATTTTTGCTTCTATTTCTGTTGCAGTCTTACCGGCTAGTGCTGTGGGTGGCTTTTCCTCTAGTAGGTCTTTATATCTATTTCTTTCTGCATTTTTGTAGTCTGGTCTGGGAGTAGTGGTAATGCAAATAGGGTTGGTGGAGATGTCTCGTATGAAAGGTATGTGGCAACTTGTAGTAAGGTTGCCTGGAGCAATACAGTAATTGAAGTGACTTTATCTATTACTCAGGATGATTTCAGGACTTGTAGCAGAGTTGTATCTAATCATTTTTCGGAAGTCTGGTCCAAGGTGTTTTAATCTGTTATCTGCCATGAATCTGGCGATACTGTTTCCGACAGTGTTGTTGTCAGTATTCCTGAAGGTTCTGTGTTGGGCATTTAGATCTAATAAATATACTGCGATGCAGAGTCTGATTAGATAGAGGTCTGGAAATTGTAGGAAAGGATGAAGGTACCCCATTGCCATTACTACAGGTCCTCTGGGAGTGTCGATCTCGACTGCCAGGAACTCCTGGTCAAAGTCATCTATTACTTGGTGTTGTATGCCCCTTTTTACTGTCAGGGCTACCCTGTCGGTTCTTTCTCTGGACTTTCTCCTTTGATATATATTGTGAGAGAAGATTCTATTGTCATTCAATCCATGGTTATTGTGAGGAACTATGTCAGGTTTGTTTAGCATATAGATATTACAGAGTTCGTTTTTTCTTGTTTACCAGTAGAGCACGTTATGTTAAATTACTCTGAGATTCATCATCTTGCAAATTTGGACGATGGCTGTGTCGTCTCTGAGTATTCATTCCAGATCTCTTTAAACTTGTGCCCTCCAAGGGCCATTCTCCCATGTAATTCAATTGCTCCTGTTTCCAGATGTCTCTTTATCTTTCTTTTTTTTTTATTATATATTGCTTGTTGATGAAAAGAATTTTAGATTGCAGGCATTGATCTCCTTACTTATCATAGTTTTGTCATAATTAAGGTATTTTTTTCAGATCATGAGCATATGGCTGTAAATCTAGGTCTTCTTGGTTGGCAGGTATTCCTCCATAGAGGATTTTTGTGACTGGTTGAGTCTTCCTTTGGTCTAAGGTTGTTGGGATTTGTTGTGGGAGGTTGATCTCTAGTTCCTCCTCCTGTGTGGTTATTTCAACATTAATTGTAGATATTGCTTGTGGTACTCGCTATTGAAATGGACAGGTGATGCTGCTCATCATTGGATTGAGATATTGGTTGTGATGAAGGTTTGACTCCTGGCTTTTATGACTGTGATGACTATGGGGGGATGACCTAAAAGATTGCTGCAGAATCTGCATCACTGGGGACGTCAACTTGTGGATGGTTTGCTGTTTTTAGACCTTTCTTTACTTCTTTAGCATATGTGCCAGGTCTTCCATTATTGGCAAGATGTTTATTGATTAGCACGACCAATACTCTGAAAGACAGGTCGTTGGGTAGGGTCATAGTTTGCTTGCTGGTGTTAACCTCTTTTCACACTGCATCCATTGCTTTTTTTACAACTGTGCTGTTAGGAAGTTCTGCATTTTCATTTTCTTTGATCATCTTGTCCTGCTCAAGTCTTTTAATAAAATCTTACATTTGACAGAGAGTATTCTGTGATTTTCTCCACAGTTTTTGCTTGTCTTATTTAGGCATTCTCTAAAGATATGCCCTTCTTTGACACATTCACTGCATTTTTTTTTTTTTTTTTTGGGGGGGTATGGCAAGTGTTCTGAATGTGGCTGTATGCATAACAAACCATGCATTCGGGATCATTGATGTATCTCTCATATTCAGTGTTTCTTGATAGGATTGAGAACCAGAAGAGGCAGAACCCAGATTCTTTCTCTCTGTCAGCTATAGGTATGGATCTGAGCCTGACCTTGATGATGTGAGGCTTTTCCATAATAAATGTCATGTATTTTAGCATAATGTGCTAATTTGATGCTGATTCTTCTTCTGTGGCATTGGTAGTTTCTTTCAGAATTTCCTGGTCGATTACTTTAGGAACCAGTGTCATTCTGATTTTTTTCTGGCGATTGGGCTGGCGAGAATTTGGCTGCCGTAAGGTCGATTCTGGTATTATCTTCAAGGATGTTATTGATGTAGTGGTCGGTTTTGGTTATAGCAACTGTTAATGCATATATATATATATATATATATATATATATATATATATAAATATATATATATATATATATATATATATATATATATATATATATATATATATATGTGTGTGTGTATATATATATATATATATATATATATATATATATATATATGTATGTATATATTTATATATATTTATTTATAGATACACATATGTACACACCAGCCGCACATGCACAAGTATACATATGGATCTGAGCCTGACCTTAATGATGTGAGGCTTTTCCATAATAAATGTCATGTATTTTAGCATAATGTGCTAATTTGATGCTAATTCTTTTTCTGTGGAATTGGTAGTTTCTTTCAGAATTTCCTGGTCAATTACTTTAGGAACCAGTGTCATTCTGATTTTTTTTCCGGCGATTGGGCTGGCGAGAATTTGGCTGCCGTAAGGTCGATTCTGGTATTATCCTCAAGGATGTTATTGATGTAGTGGTCGGTTTTGGTTATAGCAACTGTTAATGCATATATATATATATATATATATATATATATATAAATATATATATATATATATATATATATATATATATATATATATATATATATATATATATATGTGTGTGTATATATATATATATATATATATATATATATATATATATATATATATATATATATATATATGTATGTATATATTTATATATATTTATTTATAGATACACATATGTACACACCAGCCGCACATGCACAAGTATACATATCCATGTGTGTGTACGTGTACATTCACATGCATCTGTATACATA
>BOPN01004281.1:90000-97500 GCA_017312705.2 Penaeus japonicus | reverse complement strand
AGTTGCGTCTAATCATATTTGGGAAATCTGGTCCGAAGTGTCCGAAGTTGTCGGTATTCCCGAAGGTTCTGTGTCGGGCATTTAAGTCACCTAATAAATATACTGGTATGCCGAGTCTAAGAAGACGGAGGAGGTCTGAAAAAAGCAGGAAAGGACGATGTGGTGGGAGGTATCCCATTGCTATGACTACAGGTCCCCTGGGAGTGTCAATCTTGACTGCCAGGAACTCTTGATCAAAGTCGTCTATTATGCGGTGTTGTATGCCCCTTTTTATTGCTAGGGCTACCCCACCGACTCTTTCTTCAGATTTGATTCTTTGATATGTGTTTTATGGATAGATCTTCATTCTGTTATCATTCAGCCCATGGCTATTGATAAGAATGATATCAGGTTTGTGTTGCAAAGCTTTCTTGTTGGCCAATGAAGCACATTATGTTGGATTACCCTGAGGTTTTGGATGATGGCTGTGTCGTCTCCGAGTATTCATTCCTGATACCTTTAAGCTTGTGCCTACCAATGACCATTCAGCCGTGTACTTTGATGGCTCCTGTTTCCAGTTGCCTCTTTACCTTTTCTTTATCTATATACTGCCTGTTTGTGAAAAGGATTTTTATAATTCCGGATTTAATCTCCTTACCTATCATAGTTTTGTCGTGATTGAGGTATTTTTTTCGGATCGTAAGCATACAACTTTTTGTAACCAGTTTGTTTTTTCTCTGGTCTAAGGGTGTTTTTTTCTTTCTTTCTTTTTTTTTGGCACTGAATGTGTTCGTATATCTGAGGTGGTTGATAGATATTGAGTTTTAAATCTATTATTTCTCTCACCCGGTACACCAATCTCCTCTATCTCTCCGCTGGTGGTGCTGGCCGTTGATATGGACAGGTGTCTTGCCTTGGGGCAGAATGATAGCTCTACATCAGTGTCTTTGGTTGCTGGCAGTGATGGAGGTTTGTCTCCTGACTTTGATGAGTGAGGAGGGATGACCTGAAAGATCACAGCTGAATCGGCATCATTGGGGACATCAACTTCTGGTAGGTTTGCTGCTTTTAGGCCTTTCTTAACTTCTTCAGCATATGTGCCAGGTCTACCAATATTGGCAAGATGTGCGTTGATTAGCGCAACTAATACTTTGAAGGAAAGGTCGTTCGGTAGGGTCATAATTTGCCTGTTGATATTAGCCTCTTTTTATGCTGAATCAGCTGCCTTTCTTGCTTTTGTGTTGTAAGGAAGTTAGCTCTGTCTTTTTTTTATGGCTTTAATCCTAACCTTGCATGTGGCCGAAAGTGTTCTGTGATTTTCTTCACAGTTCACTCAATTTGGGTTCGTCATATTAGTGCATTCTCTGAATTTGGGTTTGTTTAATTGTCATATTAGTGCATTCTCACTGCAGATCTTAGTATTCGGGTTAGGGCAGGTGTTCTATGTGTGGTTGTATGCGTAGCATACCTTACATTGGGAAGCATTGATAAACCTCTCGCATTCAATGTTTCTTGATGGTATGGAAAACTAGAATAGGCAAAACTTGTTTCTTTTATTCAGTAAGCCATAGCCATGGTTCTGAGCCTAACCTTGATATGCGGTCTTTCCATAATAAATGTCATCTACTGTGGTGTATGGAGCAGATTTCATGATTTCGTCTTCATTGGCATTGGTAGTCTCTTACAGAATCTCCTGGTCGATTCCTTTGAGGACTAGCATCATTCTGGCGACAGAACTGGAGAGAATTTTGCAGTTGTAAGGGCGCTTTTTGTGCCATCTTCGAGGATGTTATTGTTGCATTGGTCTGTTTCGGTCCGATGTGAGAGGTAAAGAGCTTCACTATTTGTATATCAAGTTGATAGAGGATCTTCAGAAGTTCCGCCCTCTTTTCCGAGGACGGACTGCCATCTACTTTTATTCAAATCTTCGGCATGATAACATTTTGATCAGTAAGCGCACAATACAAAAACAAAGTAAATCCTACCTGGTCCTTGAAACTTTGCTTTTGGATTACAACCCCCCCCCCCCCCCCCCCGCACTCTTGGTGTGCATCTGAGAGGACGTAAGGCGGATCACTAAAGCTGTTCAAGGATACCCCAAAGGAGAGCTTATCCCTATTCCTATCCTGAAGTGGCAAAGAATGCCACTGGGTCCCTAGTTCCTTGCCTCTCCCCCTCGCTGGGACTAATCGGCAGAGTTCTCCACCCAACGAGGGTTCGTAGACTTGTCCTGTGGACAGTAGCCCCCCAACGAACACACCGAAGTGAGCTTGGGAGCACCACTACATCGCCCCCAGGCGAATCACCTTCAGCAACGATGGTGAGGTTCAAGAACGAGGACGGAAATGAGTGAAGAGAAATAGGTGAGGGAGAGAAGACACTGAGAAGCCACCAAAATGCTTGTCAGTTTATCAGAGATAAACAGACAGTTCTATTTGAAGCAGTGTGGGTGTGTAAGTGTTGTGGTGTTAGTGTGTGTATTGTGGAGCCCCCGTGGGAGGCACGACCGGACACCTGAGCCCCTAGTCAGCTGGCGAAGATGTGGAAGCAGTCAAATTGTTTACACCGGGTAAACAAAGGCTGGAAGATATGAGGCTGGTTATAACAGCCACTCACTTAGCATGGCAAGAGTGAGGCTATTAAGGTTAGAATGCGTGACCAGGCACCAGGTAGGGTAAGGCAGATGAGACAGGTGAGGGTTCAGGGTGACGCCCTTAGCGTGGCGTGATCTGGTAGTACAGGTAAGCTGCTGCTGTTGCATTGCTTCCTTGACTGTCTCTGCTTGTCTCCCTTGACCTTCACCTTCCTTCCTTGCCTTCGAGCCGGTTTTCATAGAAAACAGAAAATAAAGTAAGGGGAAAGGAAAACGGGGAGGCTCTCCTTTACAAACTCTGAATGGCATCTCTGTTTTAATCAAATATACTTTTATTATCCTTATGGACTTAATCAGTCTTACTGATTTTGAACTTACTTGTTTACTCACCCTGCCTTCGGGAGGCTCTTACCACTGGGCCCGCTTCGCCACGTCATTTAGTAATAACTGTGAGAATCATTGCGCTAGTTCTCAGTACAGCCTCGTTTCTCCAAGTGCCTTTGTACCCACAAATCGTTGAAAAATATCATAGCGACCAACATGTTGATGGTTTTGCCTACAGCGATTTAATAATATCAGTTATCTGATGTGCCAATCATTTACTTAAATGTAAAAAAAAAAAAAAAAAAAAAAAAAAAATCACAGAAATTACTTGTTACATCTATCTTATACAGTGTTTATTAGAAATAATCTTGGTCGAAGAAAATAAGCGCAACTCGTTTCCAGAAATTAGAAAATAAGGAATATGCTTAATTATCATATCATCATAGTAAAGAATTAAAATATTAGTCAGTATATTATAAGTAATTAATTTAGAAATCAATAACTGATCAAGATTTAAAGTCAAATGGATATTCATACTCAGTTAAGAGGTATGATGTATATGTTTCATAACCTACAGAATTACACATTAAAGCACTGTGTTTCCGACATTTACTGTAAATAGTATCATAATTGAATATTCAAATTTCGGTTCACTCACCACAGGCGGCCAGCTCTTCGTTTACGCGGTTTGGCAGGCATTTCACGAGGCGTTGACAAATGCTTGCTCTCTGAACATCCTTTACAGTATGAGCAATCCAAGTGAATTTTGAAGTTTCTCACCTTTCCCTGAATCTGTTTTGAATATATTCATTTTGCATTCATAATCATATCCTTGAAGTTGTTTATGTATTGTTATTGTAAATTTTAATTAGTATTAATGTTAGTATTGTCAAAAACTCCAGTAATGACATGTATCATATTCATCATAATCATAATTGCCACATTCCATAAATGGTATGAAAAAGATGATAATTATTACCTTTTGCATATAAAACCCATATTTGTAAAAAAAGAAAAAAATATATATATATACATATAGAGAATGGAAGATTATTGGACCAGTGATCACCCGGCAGTGCCAACCAGGAGACTATTTACGATAATATTTCGCACAAAAAAATACAAATGAAAACGGTATATAAGTGGACTAAAATAAATGAAGTCATCTATTGTGTATTCCTTAATGTCTGTAATCCAGTCAACAAATATAAGAATTCTTTGATCAAGAATTAATAACAAATTACATGAAGATAGAGAAAGAAAACGTACCATTGCCATCTTCGTTACTATCATATTCTTCATATGCATTTGTAGACTAAGTATTCTTAATTGCGGTGATATAATTACACAAGCCAAATTTATGAAGAGTCGTCCCTCACTCACTTCTTAACAGCATTACCTTTGGTCAGACCTAACAGATATGATTAAACATTGCCAGTAACCTTCTCATCATGGAGAATAAGGAACAATTAATTTTCACCGAGGACAGTAGACCGTAAACTTCCTGTAGTTGACTAGCAGCACTCACGTTTTAGCATCATTAGAATAAAAATATGAAGGGAAACCTCTATGTACTACAAACCTATAAATAACAAGATTACAATCAGAGATAATAAATCAATAAGTTCTGAGTGTGCAGCTCTTGCCACTGTACATGTAAGCAGATAATTTATAACTTTTAGAAAGGTAAATCCAAACTTTATAGA
Source organism: Penaeus japonicus (assembly GCA_017312705.2). Classification (NCBI taxonomy): domain Eukaryota; kingdom Metazoa; phylum Arthropoda; class Malacostraca; order Decapoda; family Penaeidae; genus Penaeus; species Penaeus japonicus. The sequence goes on along the minus strand of BOPN01004281.1, from coordinate 92,898 downwards.
GATTCAGCACAATCAAAACACGTAAAATTTAACCAAGAGGCATACCTGATTCTCAATCTTGGTAAAGCAACAGGATAACCACCAGTCCAAGAATAATACTTCTATCTAATTCTGCAAGTGGCCTGACTCTTACTATCCTACAGTTGCCTCTTAGATACTATCTTTGTAGTAAACAGTAAATACTAACATTGAAATGAGTGGACAGACTAGAGTTTAGTAACACGACCTAAAGTAACTAAAATATATTTAGTTTTAAAACTCAAGGCTACATTCTGAAAGTCTGTTCGGAGAAAATCTATATCAAGGAAAATATGTAGGAAGAAGGATGCAATTCCCTAAGCACAATCATTGTGTATCCAGAAAGTGAGGCTTAGTACTGTTTATACATATTCTATCCCAAATCACAGCAAGGTGAACATATTAAAAATGGCTACTTCACCAACAAATTAGTGTAAAGAGCTTCACAGATACACATAATTTTTTAAAATTCATCTTTCATCAACAGGCAACACTTCAATTTCTTTTAGATCATAACGAGTTGAAGATTTAGACAACCAAGAATTTGCAGTAGAATTTACAAGTCGTTTGATTAACTGCCCGTTAATAATTATATCAATATGATTACTCAAAAGACAATTATACCAGTGCCATAGGAAATCCGCCCAATATCGATGAATCACACCCTTCTCAAATTGGAGGGTAGAATTCACAAAGCAACCGCAATGTGTCATCCTCAAGGCCTCATCTCATGTACACACATGCTCCATCCCTTTTTGAGAAGCATTGCCAAAAGCAGTAAGTTTTATGCCAAATATTTTTACAAAATATCTGGAAATAAGCAACAATCGTCCAATATCCAAAGAGTTGCAATTGTCTTAACCTAACTTTAGAAGTTAACTCTTCTTGTTCAAGCAAAACGATATTTTGACATCAATAGCCTTAAAATAAATCTGCAAAAAACACAATGTATAGGTAGTCGGCAAAATTTAGCTGAAATTCCCATAGACACAATCATAGAATTCGAAGGCTGCCAAATTAAACCAAGCACTTCAGTTAAAAATCTAGGAGTACACTTAGACAGATAAATGACATTTGAAGCCCATGTTGATAACATAGGAAGGTAATGGAAACATTAAAATATCTTAATCATAGAAAAAAATCAAATCCCTACAGAAACAAGAATCACGGTTATACAACTCTATCTCTGAGCATCATTAATTATTACTTAAATGTTTGGGGCCAAACCAATAAAAGCCTAATGCAGAAAGCACAAAGACTACAAAACTTTTCTGCAAGAGTTACATTGGGTGATGTTAGTAAGTTCGATCACATCACCTCACATATTCCTAAACTAAAATGGTTAAAAATCCAAGCCAAATGCAGTTATGATTCATGTGTTTTCATTCGTAAAATCATTCATGGGAATTATCTACAATGGATTCTGCCCTTACAAACTGTAGGGAATGCATCAGTAGCTCGAACACGACAAGTAAATTCTCTCTATGTCAAAAGATCATATACGGAAATAGGGACAAGGTAAATGCTAATACGTAGGCCTCTGGCCTTTGACATCTTATCAAACAAATGTATTGCATACCAAATATTTTTGCAACAAATTATATATGTATTAAGAATAACCATTGTAATTTATGAAATAAAGCCTTTGAATTTAGAATTCTTCAGGTAGTAGTTCATCCCAATCAATTCCTAATTTATAGGAATTTCTAGAAGAGATATGAGACTAAGGATAGTCATTTTGAGAGACAACAATTTTATCTGTGATAAAGAAATATCAAACCTCACAATACCAAATTGATTCCTCTTCATCAAAGCGATCAATTTTGTCAACAAGAGATGATATTCTAATATATGAGTCCCATTGTGTAAGAGACCAGCTTGATCTAGTTCATTGAGCTTTTTAAACCTAATTCAAGCTTTTATATTACTGACAACTAATCACCAACATACAGATTTTTCCTTTCATTCCTCTACATCATTTGCTTTCAGATTACACTGCAAGTGATATTTTATGTTAACAGTGAACAAAAATGGGCTATTTTTGTTACCAAATGGAACATGAATAAACCCCATGGAGTCTTTATAGAAATGGGGTTCTCTTGCTCTTCACAAATCAACAAAAATTGCAACCCTACACAGTCTGAAGTGAGTCAGTATTTTTACAAGTTCAGATTTATGTGAAAGCCTATAGTCAGCACAATAATTTAAATACATACCATAATAACTGAAACATCTAATACAGTTAGTCTACTATTTTAAACAAGACAATGAGGTATGTATTTTGAAAGATCTCCCTCAATTACACTCCTTTTTTGTAACTAGGAAATACAACAGAATAGCTTTCCTTAAGTTGCGGGTCTGAGTACATTCTCTAAGCCATGTAACCTTCTCTTTGCAAAACTGCTTCAGAACATGGTTTAATAGATGAAAAAAAAAAAAAATAGTTCCCTCTGTACCAACAAATTCCAATTCCTATTAGTCACACTAGTAAAGATCAAATATATTTTCTGTCCACAAGATTTGAGGAGACTCAATTTTCAAGTTAGGTAAAACCATCCATGAACCGGAACACCCAAACAAATGCAGACTATAAGTCAATAAATATGATGAGGCTTTATTTCAGGGCTTAATTTTCCCAACAAGACTATTGAACATGTAAGCTTGTATTAAAGCAAAAAATGGCTTCCTAACAATGTCTGAATCACCATACAACTTTAAATTCATTGATATTTTTCCCAATAGTTTTACATGCATCTGTAGTATTATTTTTTTCTTTTCTTTTTTTTCATCTACACAAAATAGAATTATGGTTGCTTTCACACTTGGAGGACTTGAGTTGACAACCTTTAGCAATATGCTTTTACAAAGACACTTAGAATA
>BOPN01004281.1:57500-60000 GCA_017312705.2 Penaeus japonicus | reverse complement strand
GAAGATAAGGACAACAAAAATGGCCTTGCAAATTATTTTAAGAATAGTAAGAATGATGATAACAATGATATTGATAATGATAAAAATTATGATAATGATAATAACAATGATATTAACGATAATGATGTTTGAGTATAGCAATAATGATAACAATGATAATGATGAAAATGATGGAGATAATGATAATGTCAATTATAACAATAATGATAAATATGACGATGAAAATAATGATAATGATAATGATATTGATAATGACATTACTACTAATTATCAGTAATAAGGATAATAATGATAATGATAATATTAATGATAGTAATAATGATAATGATAATGGTAATAATAATGATGAGTGTGATAATGAGAATAAGAATAATGAGAATAGAAATAATTATAAAAATGATAACAATGATAGTAATAAGTAATGATAATAATGATATCAATAATGACAATGTCCATATTGGAAAAAGGTAATAGTAATGACAATAATCGTGATGATAACCATGCTATTAATCATGGCAAATATATAACAAGAATGATGATAATTATGATAATAACATCACAATCGAGACTTGTATTCTAATGAAGTACCTCCTAATTATGATCCTTGCATAATTAGATGTGGCATCGGTGCTAGCAAGCTTTGTGTTGATCCTTCAGCTGCATCGGCACGGCTGGCTGTTGCAGAGGTGGGTAGGAGGTGGGGAAGGAGGGCGGGGGGGGGGGGGAGGTCAGGGGATACTGGTTAGGGCTTCTGGGTAAACGGGGGGGGGGGGTGTAAATGCACGAGAACATTGCTCTGTTCAACAATTTCTCTCTATTAACTCAGTTGCAAGAGAATGCAAACTATGCCCCGAGGTTTAGCAAGAAAAGCAAAAGTTGAAACTGAGATAGGTTGGTGGTTTCGCTTGTTTCAGGGCATGGGCTTTAGGGTTTCGCTTGTTTCAGGGCATGGGCTTTAGGGTTTCGCTTATTTCAGGGCATGGGCTTTAGGGTTTCGCTTGTTTCAGGGCATGGGCTTTAGGGTTTCGCTTGTTTCAGGGCATGGGCTTTAGGGTTTCGAGGTCTAAATGATGACGAAGTAAGGGAATTGCATGGTAATGCTATTGTTGTTGTTGTTGTTACTGATGTTGCTCTTCTGTTATTTTAGATATTTTTCTTTTCCTCGTCACCTTCCTTTACATGTTTTGGTGTTTTTGTTGTTGTTTATCGTTCCTTTTTTATTTTATCTTTTTGTTTGTTTGTTTGTTTATTTCATATCCAATTCCATATGAATAAATGTCTGTGTTTACAAATGCTTATTTTTTGTTTATAGTTGTCCACCAAACCTGATAATTTTGCTTCGATAGTTTTCCATTGTTTTTATTTCTCTTACAAAATAAATCCAAGGCAGCGTAAGATACTCAAACCATAAGTTTCCTTGGAAATTTACGTACTCATGCATATTCTCTTCCCATTATGTCCAATCATCTATCGCTATATAGCGACCCCTCTATCGTCATGAGGATTAATTTTATTTCACTCTATCAGTTCACAGGGAAAAATAAGAGCGGCCTTATCTTATTTCACCGCATTGGGATGTATCACTTTGTCAACACTACCTAATCACTGCCATAACAACATTCACATTATTCTGTTATCTAGAGCACCGCAAAAATGATGTACCACAATACCTACCATAAATATGTATACATATGTATATTACATATATATATATATATATATATATATATATATATATATATATAGATATATATATATATATATATACATATATACACACACACACACACACACACACACACACACACACACACACACACACACACACATATATATATATATATATATATATATATATATATATATATATATATATATATATATATATATATATATGTATTATATATATATATATATATATATATATATATATATATATATATATATATGTATATATATTCATTTACATGTATGTATATTTATATATATATACATATATGTATATATATTTATATATATATATATATTAGTGATGATAGATATATGTATGTGTGTATTGATGTATTATATGTATGTGTGTGTGTGTGTATGTGTGTGTGTGTGTCTGTGTGTCTAAATTAAGTTTTTTCGTTTATTTTTATTTCACATTGTTTATTTGACCGGACTATTGTTCTGTTGCTGATAAACATTCGATATATTTTTTACAAAGATAATGCATTCAGAAAGAAGTTTTATTATCCTGTAAAGTAAAATTTATGCAAACACACTGGTGCAATACACTTACATATACTAGACATACATTTGTACTGACCGTAAATGTGTATATGTACATGCCTAGTTCATTACACACAAACACGCGCACATCATACATACACCTAATGCGCATGCAGACACACACACACTACATATCACACACACACAGATATTCACGTACGGTACATGTCCACTGCCGTCAGAGGCGTTTGAATCTTCCGGAGTAAATATATCAACCTGCGACGGA
>BOPN01004281.1:47500-52500 GCA_017312705.2 Penaeus japonicus | reverse complement strand
GGGTGTGAGTGTAGTGTGTTTGTATACATATGCAGATTTGTGTGTGTACTTATATATATATATATATATATATATATATATATATATATATATACATATATATATATATATATATATATATATATATATATATATATATATACATATATACATATATATATATAGATAGATAGATAGATAGATAGATAGATATAGATACACACACACACACACATGTATATACAAATTCTATTCAGGGCACTTGAAATTGGACGCCTCGGTACTAATCAACATCCATATGGGTTTCGTTTGCGTTTTGTTGCACATGACATTCTGAAGAATTTACGAATACCAGTTTGAAGTATCAATATCGCATGCAGTCTGAATCATCAGCTAGAAAACAACGCGGTATGTACCGACCAGACCACTTACGTACGTTATACTTTACAGATGATATAGTGCTATCCTGTCAAGGGGCATATGAAATGCAACACATCAACATCTACAACAAAACCTTTGGTAAGTTTTGGGCTTAAAATTGCTCCAGATATACCAAGACCATCTCCTTCAGAGTTCCCGAGGACAGGAAAAAAGAAGCATTGTTTTTTTAAAGCCTACATGCAATGCAATTCAAAGATCTTCGACATATCCGATAAAAAAAAAAAGATACGCTAATTCATTCAACTTCCTTACACAGCAGATCGCCAGTGCGTACTGTGAATGGAATCTCAAAATCGCGCTTCTTGAAAATTGAGTCAATCTTCGAACACGCATTCGAACACTTGAGGCGTGTGTTCGAAGCCGTCTCCTCTGCTCTGTTCAGCCTCTGCCACTCAGTAAAGAAGATATACTGGTTTTGGAAACAGTAGGGTATGGTTTCTTACGAAGAATTTCAAAAGATGCCTTAAACGTTTCAACGATCCAAAGGATAAATAAATAGGGGATTCATATTAAATTCTGTTCCGTTGATAACAAAATAAACGGAAATCAAGAACTTCTGCAACATTCTAAATATGTAGCACACCTCACACGTCAAAAGAAAAGAAAAGAAAAAAAAGAAAAAGTCTCTCCAGAAACAAATTCTGCCTAGTATCTCAAAATAACAAACAGCAGAGCACAAAGACGTACAAACACAATGACACAAACAGTTCAACTAATACAGATACAAACAGCAGAGCACACACAGAACACAAACAGTCGAACACACATTCAAACATCCAAACACAAACAGAGACAAACATGCATACACTCACAGAGACAAACATTCACACACACACAGACACAACCATTCAAACACACACAGACACAAACAGTCGAACACATACAGACACAAAAAACGTAAATGAAAACACATTACATTAAAACAAGTAAACAAACATGCACTCAAAGAAGATGCACACACACTTATACACACACAAAAAAAAACAAAAAAACATGTAAACAAACATAAACACGCGAATCAAACTAACATTCACACTTACCAATATACACGCATATCCATAGACAAACAAAAAAGACACATATTCAGACCTACGTACACGAAAAATAAAAACAGAAAACAAACGCACCTCAACAAAACAAACAAAAACATTCTCAAAACAAACATAAGCAATCTGTTCCAAATAAACAAACAAGCAAAACAAACAGTCATCACACGCTGCTAGGCCTCCAGGGCGGCCGGAGATGACTTGTCTTCCTTTATTTTCCTCCGAAATCGCTCGGATCACCACGAGCAAGTTCTGGGATTTAGGGAGAAATGGGAAAAGTTGGCAGATTCCTCATTTCTCAGCTGAGAACCGTCGGCGCGTTATCTTTCTCGATCTATATATTTCTGTCTCTCTCTCTCTCTCTCTCTCTCTCTCTCTCTCTCTCTCTCTCTCTGTCGTCTGTGCTCTCTCTCTCTCTCTCTCTCTTTGTGTGTCTCTTCTCTCTCCTCTCTTCCCTCTTCTCTCTTCTCTCTCTCTCTCTCTCTCTCTCTCTCTCTCTCTCTCTCTCTCTCTCTCTCTCTCTCTCTCTCTCTCTCTCTCTCTCTCTCTCTCTCTCTCTCTCTCTCTCTCTCTCTCTCTCTCTCTTTGTGTGTCTCTTCTCTCTCCTCTCTCTCCCTCTCTCTCTCTCTCTCTCTCTCTCTCTCTCTCTCTCTCTCTCTCTCTCTCTCTCTCTCTCTCTCTCCCTCTTCCCCTTTCTCTCTCTCTCTCTTTCTCAATCTATCTATCTATATTTCCTTATGTGATTACAGAAAATCGCTCCTTACTTCATCTCTTTCACTTCAAACCACCGGGGAAGACTATAGACCCAAGGTGTTAATTATAATTTCCACGCGAATATCTGCACGAGATTCCTCGAACAACTGGCACTCTTATTCTAAAAGTCAGCGAATTGCATGGCTTTGAGGTGCATGCATTTCTCACAGGTCATCTGTTGCTTCGCTTGTCTCTGGGCAAGAGTTTCTAGTTTACATGGCTGTGTTTTGTTCAGACGTAGAAATGGCATCGTAAATTTGAAGGTAAATTGATGTGGAAGTGCATATTGTAATACAACTTATTACAATATGCATAAACGAAGAAAGGTACACATATAAAAAGTAGGGGTATGTTTGTGTGTGTGTGTGTGTATGTGTGTTTGCATATGAATGTGCGTGTGCATATGAATGTGGATGTGGATATGTATACATGTGTATGTGTGCGCGTGTGTAACAAATAAGGGAAACCCGAACAAAATTTATATTGACAAATATTGACTTTATAATTTCACTTTCCAGAAACAGCGACAAATCCCTCATCTAGAATTTCACTGAAAATGAGTAAGGATTTATGAAGACAATACATACCTACAAACAGACACAACGAAAGATAGATGCGCAGCTATTTAGCTTCGTTTATGGCGCACCTTAAATCCAAACATAATGTTAGAATAAAAAGGGATAGCAAGAAAGAATGATACTGGTAGAACGATAACCAAAACATAAGTATCAAAGGGAGATATAAAAGATCAAAAAGAGGAAATTTCTAAGCATGAAGACAAAAAAAAAAAAAAAAAAAAAAAAAAAAAGAGGGAGACAAGGGAGGGGGGGGGGGGGGTGAGAGAGGTTTTTGATGCCGAAAATATGAAGACAGGAAACCGCTTCACATCAAATAATTTTCTATTCTAAAAACAGAATGTCTAGCATATTCACCCGAGCGTGGATTTAATCATAGCTTTCCTTGAACTGAAAAAGTAAAAAGGCATATGCAGTGAATTTATGCATATGTTGCATACATGCATGTTCGCGTACACACACGCATACCTGTACACACACTAACACAAACATACTAATACACATACACATACAAATACACACAGATACACATAAACACTAATACACACACAGAGAGAAGCCCACCATATGTGCATCTATGTGTCGGTAGAGGTAAATCGATAGGTTTGAAGAATGTTTATATGATCAGTGAAAAAAGGAATAATGTCATAAGGGAAGGCTGGTAATTAATGTTTTTATTTGACCCTTTTCGTCATAATTGATAGAATGTCAAGGATCTAAGAGAGAGAAGAGAGAAATTGAGAAAGAGAGAGATAAAGAGACAGATTGGGAAAGGCAGATGTGGAAAACAGAATCAAACACATACAGACAGACAGAGAGATAGTGGAATGTAGGAAATGAAAGATGATGATGGTGTAGAAGACTTGGGAAAGATATATATAAATAAATGAATAAAATAAATAAATAAATAAATATATATATATATATATATATATATATATATATATATATATATATATATATATAGTGAGATCTATAGAAATAGATAGATATATATAGTAAGAGAGATATATAGAGAGAGAGACAGACAGAGAGAGAGAGGGGGGGAGAGGGAGAGGGAGATGGAGAGAGATAAAGAAAAAAAAAAGAGTGAGTCAGACAGACCGACAGACAGAGACAGGCAGAAAGACAGACAGATTGAAAGCGGAAACGAAAAAAAGGTCTCCCTACACACACACGGGTAGTCAAAGAAGGTGTATACGCCCAGATGCACATCCTTTCTCATATAAAAAATCTCTCTTGGAACCCCTTTTAGGTCCCACGAGGAAAATCTCACACCGCATTCTAGACTTTCTCCTCGAGGCCGGCGAGAAAGCTGTCTTCAGAAGAACTTATTGAATTTCTTCCCTTTTTCCTCTTCTTTCGCCGTATTTGTTCACTTGTTGTTCCTTTTTTTCTTTTCTTTTTTTTCTTTTTTTGCGTTTGTTTTACTCGTGTGTCTGTGTGAGTGTGTGTGTTTGGTGTTGTCATTGGAAGTTCGTGTTTGTTTGCGTGTTTGTGTATTTATTTTGGTTTGTTTGGTTTTCTTATGTGTGGGTATGTTTGATATATGCTGTTTTTGTTTGCTTGCTTTTGTGTCTGTGTGTTTTTAATTTTGTGTGTGTCAGAGTGTGTGCGTGTGTGTGTGTATGTGTGTGTGTTTGTGTGTGGTGTGTGTGTGTATGTGTGTGTACGTGTGGGAGTATGCACGTGTTAGCAAACGAACTTAACACGTAGGCTCGCGAATCTGTACGCGTGTCCTTGTGTGGTGATTATATCTTCACACATCACCCAACATCTTAAAATAAAACTAGAAATTAGAACTTACTTTTTGCTTCAGGAACTCCAGGCAAACTTCTTCTTTCTTCAGTCTTCAATCAAAAATTCCTTTTGAACTTCAACAAACACTTAACAAAATTTCTAATCCTTTTTCAAATCATGAGATTTTTTTCTCTCTTTCTTTCGTTACAAAAAAACACAACAATTATCCATTTATACTATAAGGCTTCAACAATCCTTCGAAGTTGGAAATCTATGTTCACTACACTGTAAACATCCCAAAAAAAAACATCAATATAAATATAAAGGGGCACTAATACCACCAACTTGCTCGTACATCCAGAGTTCTCTTGCTCGAACGTGTTGCAAATTAGCGTCACGTATGTTACTCTTGTTCTTGCCTGTGCTCGGCGTCTGGGCTGTTAACCACGAGCCGAATTTCCTCTTC
>BOPN01004280.1:122500-130032 GCA_017312705.2 Penaeus japonicus | reverse complement strand
TCTTCTCTCCACCGTTCCCCCACCCCCGGGATCCCAGTCACTTTTCTCTCCTCACTCTCCCTCCACCTACACTTCCTTCCCTTCCCCGCGAAGACCCCGATTGTCAAATGTGTTGGTATAGGGTGACCCTTCGCCCAGCTTCATTTGTTTGTTTAGCGGATGAACTGTTTATTGTCTGCCGAAAAAAAATATCTCCGGGGTAGTTTGTGTGTTTTCCACTCGGGTGCTCGATAGTAGGCGAGGAAACCGCCATCAAAAGAAGCATTTGTCGCATTATATTTCAACCCTTTGATCTGCATGTTTATCGTTACGGTCAACAGAGTCTATCTATATCATCTCTGTTTGCTCTGTTCGCGTCACCATAGAGGTCATGTTCCTGTCGCATTTCAACGCACTCCCTTTATCGTTTAGGTCATAAAGAGTCTATTGCTGCCGTCCGTATTTGCTCTCTTTGTGTCATCATATCTGAAAAGGTCATATTTCCAGTATGTTCCCACGTCTTTAATATCATCTTATTATTACTAATTATTATCATCTTTACGATCATTTCTCATTATTTATTTACGATCATCACTATCATCAACCCAGTCTCCTTACTTCACCATCATTTACACTATACTGTCCGTCCGTTTATCATTATCGTCAATCAACATATATCATCTCTATTTAGACTTCGCCATCAGTCTGTTTATCATCATTATCAAGCCAATCTCCCTACATCATCTCTCTATGCACTGCCCTATCAGTCCATGTACCATTATCGTCGGCCGAGTTCACATAATCATATCATCTTTATTTGCACTTTAATTTAATTCCATGTACCATTATCATCAACTGAGTCTGTTTTTACCCTCTTTATACGCACTTTCCCATCAGTCCATGCACCGTCATCATCAACCGAGTCTATCTATTCCGTCATTTCCTATCATTACGTCTATCACCTTCATCAACCCAGGCCGCCCATACCATCTTTACCTACACTTTACTCTCAGTCCGTTTACCATACCCTTCAACCGAGTCTACTTTCATCATCTTTATTTGCAATATCGTGTCACCAATTATTCGAAAAGGTTATGTTCTCAGTTCTCGAGTACGCATTTATACGTTACGGTTCGCGGTGCCCGCAAGGGTATAAGTGTTCGTACTTTACAAGCAGAAGAGTAGGGATGGATGGAGGGAGGTAGAGAGGGGAGGAGGAAAAGGAGTGAATGGAGGAAGTGTAGGAGAGGCGGTGGGAGGGTGGAAGAGGAAGATGGTGGTGATGGTAATGGTGGAGAAAGAAGGGGAGGAAGAGGAAGAGAAGGAGAAGGAGGAAGACGAGGAGAAGAAGGAGGAGGAGGAGAATGAAAAGGAGGAGGAGGAGAAGCAGGAGAAGAAGGAGAAGGAGAAAAGAAAGAAGGAGGAGGAGAAAAGGAAGAAGGAGGAGGAGAAAGCGGGGAGAGAGAGAGAGAGAGAGAGAGAGAGAGAGAGAGAGAGAGAGAGAGAGAGAGAGAGAGAGAGAGAGAGAGAGAGAGAGAGAGAGAGAGAGAGAGAGAGAGAGAGAGAGAGAGAGAGGGGGGGGGGAGAAAGGGAAGAGAGGAGAGAGAGATAGAGAGGGGAAGAGAGGAAGAGATGAAAGAGAGGAGAGAGAGAGAGGAAAGAGAGAGAGAGAGAGAGAGAGAGAGAGAGAGAGAGAGAGAGAGAGAGAGAGAGAGAGAGAGAGAGAGAGAGAGAGAGAGAGAGAGAGAGAGAGAGAGAGAGAGAGAGAGAGAGAGAGAGATAGAAAGAGAGAGAGAGATAGAGAAAGAAAGAGAGAGAGAAAGAAAGAGAGAGAAAGAAAGAGAGAGAGAGAGAAAGAGAGAGAAAGAGAGAGAAAGAGAAAGAGAGAGAGAGAGTAGTGTTTCCCGCGGCATTGTGTGTGCGAATGTTTTATGTACGTGAGAGCGTGCATGTTTCACCGCGTGTGCATATTTGTTACAGAAGCATAGTTATGGCTTCGGTGTCGCATGTAAAAATAGAACTCCCATGTGGATTCTGTTTTTCTTTGTGAATAACCGCCGAACAATTTGTAAATATAAAGCTCTTAATAATCACATAAATATTTTAACAATATAATATTCATATGTCTGATAATTCTCCCTTTATAAGACTATATTCATCAAAGCATACATTATATAAGTAATCCTATGAATAATAATAAAAAAAAGGTGTGTCATTCCACTTTAAAACTACTCAAGTCTTTACAGTCACGTCAAAAAAAGACTGTCACGCACCCTCAAAACACACCTAAAATAATTCTTTCCTGTAGATTATTTGAACAATCTACAGATATTCTGGCCTTAATTAAATCAAGTTCAACTCAAGTTCATTTTCGAAAAAAATAGTACAAAAAAATATCCCTCATTTTCGTATATATATATTGTAAATTCATTCACCTTCATGTCTCTCATGTAAACCTATGCCTTGCTGGTGAGCCCCTCATTCAGAGTGAATATTCAATGAGGCTCATAACTCATGCATAATTAGCATAGGTAATTAACGATATTTACAGAGGTATTATTAGACTGGCAGACCCACCGTTGTCATATTAACATTTATCTGTGAAATATATATGCTCACCACGGGGTCGAAGCTCCAGCGGGGGGGGGGGGGGTAAAGGGAGACACAGGAGACGGGATAAAGGTAGGAGGGAGAAGGATAAAGGTTTATGGGTAGAGGTGGAGGGGAGGGGGAGAGGGAGGAGGAGAGGGAGGGGGAAAAAGAGGGAGAGAAGGATAGGGAGGGGAAGAGGGAGAGGGTGAGGGAGGAGGAGCGGGAGGGGGTGCGAGAGGGGGAAAAAGCGAGCGAGCGAGCGAGAGAGAGAGAGAGAGAGAGAGAGAGAGAGAGAGAGAGAGAGAGAGAGAGAGAGAGAGAGAGAGAGAGAGAGAGAGAGAGAGAGAGAGAGAGAGAGAGAGACTCGCATTGCACTGCAGGGTAGGTAGGTGTCAGCGGGACGGAGGAAGGCGCAGGAGAGGGCCCGGGGAGGGGCCGAGGGGAGACCGCAAAGACGTGTTTCCCCTCTCGCGAGCCGGGTTCTCGATGCTACTAGGGCACAAGGGGACGGTGATTGCCTTGTTCACTACCGCAGCGATCGCGGACATGTGGTTGAAGGGGAGTGGAGGAGGAAAGGGTTAGAGGAAGGAGAGGATAAGGAAGAGCCAGGGATGAGAAGAAGGGGAGAGAGGGAAGAGGGGAGAGAGAAGGAAGAGAGGGAAAAAAGGGAGAGAGAAGTAAGAGGGAGAAAAGAAAAGACAGGGAAGTGGGGAGAGGGAAGAGGGGGAAAGAAAGAAGAAGGGGAGGAAGAAGAATGGAAGAGAGAGGATAAGGAAAAAGAGGGAAGTGGGAAAGAGAATATTGAGGGAGTGAGAGGAAAGAGAGGAAGAGAAAGAAGAGGGGGGAAAGTGGGAAGAGGAGGAGGGGAAGAGAGGAAAAGGGGGAGGAGGGGAAAGAGAGGGTTGAGGGAGAGAGGATGATTACCAGCATACACACCAGCATAGTCCTTTCCTCCTGCTTCCTTTTTTTCTGTCTGTCTGATCCCACCCCCAGACTCAGACTCAGACTCAGACTCAATCACTCACTCTCACTCTCTGTCTCTGTCTCTGTCTCTGTCTCTCTCTCCCCTACCAGAAGATTACCATCTCCCCTTTCTTAAACCTAACCGGCCATTCTGTCAACACCATCGGCAAACTTCCCATCCGCCATAAAGATCGCACAAACACATCCCTTTACATAATCACTCTCCCCCTATCCCCCTCCCCCCCCCCCCCCCCCCCCCTATCGCTACCTCCTTAATAATCACATTCCTCAACTCGAATGACGACAATGGCCGTCACCTATTTTGTAAACGCTCCATTGAGCAGGCCGATCAATCTCTATCCGGACCGCGAGAGAAATCTTCGGTAATTTCATCTATCTCTCTCACTTTCCCCCCCCTCTCTCTCTCTCTCTCTCTCTCTCTCTCTCTCTCTCTCTCTCTCTCTCTCTCTCTCTCTCTCTCTCTCCCTCTCTCTCTCTCTCTCTCTCTCTCTCTCTCTCTCTCTCTCTCTCTCTCTCTCTCTCTCTCTCTCTCTCTCTCTCTCTCTCTCTCTCTCTCTCACTTTCTCAATCTCCCTCCCTCTCTCTCTCTCTCTCTCTCTCTCTCTCCACAAGTGACCCTGTACGTCTATTATGTCCCTTAAAAAAAAACTCATTTTCTAGGGGGCAAATTAGATTATGTAGCCTTGTACAATCAGCATTATTTACCAAGCACTACAGAGGTTATCCCATTCTTAATCAGCGATCACTGGGCATTAAGTATAACCCTACCATTATGTAAAAGAGACCCACCCCAGCCACGTTTACGATATCATATTGCCACTAAATATCATGACCAATTCATTGAAAGGATTGCCTGTTGGTATGAGGACTTTGCTCCTATCAATCTCGATCATTTTAATGATACACTCTGTCAGCAAGTTGGCAATATCATTAATCAACTTCACCCCAAAACCCCCACCATACATAGGTCTCCCACCTCCAGAGTCAAACGTGCACGACATCTAAACAAAGACCCTGAGATTAAGCTTCTTAAAAAATTAATACGATCAACTGTGAGTCAGCTAAAACATTTAGGAAGCAACCCCTACTTAGCTAAAGACCTTGTTTTCTTTAGTAGAAAACTGAACGAAATAATTACTCAAAAGCGAGAAGAGAGCTTGTATGCCTGGGCAGAATCAATTGACTCTACAACTCCCATGAGTAATGTGTGGAAGGACATCAATAAGATTAAAGCTAACTCATACAATGCAACACCTCATCCTCATCCAGAAACAGTAGCTTCATCTCTTCTTAACAAATGGTGTGAGGATTCTTCTCTAGATAATCTTCCATTATCCATGCGCAGGTGCTCTTCCAATGTAAAACACAAAAATGAAATTGATTATCAGTGTCAATTAACAGATGATGCTGACATACCATTTACAACGACCCAGACTTCTTGCAGCAATTAAGACTGGGAAATCCACTGCACCTGGGGACGATGGCATTACATATGACGTTATCCGGCTCCTTGCTAAGGTACAGGCAAAGAAATCCTCTTTTAGATCTCTTCAACTTAACCTATGCTACAGGCACTCTGCCTACCTCCTGGAAACAGGCAACCATCATTCCCATTCCAAAACCGGGACGCCCTGACGAATTTCGACCAATCTCACTAACATCCTGTCTCTCCAAAACCAATGAAAGAATCCTTCTCACTCGTCTTCTTTATCAGACCAAAGACCAAATTCATCCATCTATCTTTGGTTTCCAGAAAGGGAAAGGAACACAGATGTGTTTAGCACAGTACCTAAATGGAAGCAAAGCACAGTCTTCATACTTCATAGACTTTAAAGGTGCTTTTGACAGAGCTTCTCCAACAGCAATTCTCTATGAATTAACTCTATTGGGAGTTAGGGAAGCTACTGTTATGGATAAAGGACTATTTATCTACAAGGAAAGTTAAAGTATGGTACCAAGGTACCTTTAGTGCTTTCGGTAAACTAGAGTTAGGTACCCCACAAGGGGGGGTACCACTGTCCCTACACTATTTAACATACTTATGCACTCTATCTGCAAACTGAACAATGAGTTAGGAGACATACGTAATATCATATCATATGCGGATGATATCCTCATCCAAGTCTTTGATAGGGGGGAATATGTACTCAGGAGATTCAGCAAAAAGTGTGCTTCTCTTGGCCTCATAATCAACCCTATCAAAACCAAACATATATCTAGACCTCGCCAACTGCCCTATATACCAAGCTTAGGTGGACAAGTTATTGCAAGGACTTACTCCTACAGGTATCTTGGTGTTCTGGCGATTGCTCCACACCTCATGTCACGCAATTCTTGTTTCACCCAAGAAATTATTCACGATATCAAAGAACGTTGCTTGGAACGTTTAAGACCATTACAATTTATATGTAACAGATACGTTGGTGCTTCCCTCAGAGTCCTGAGGTTGATGTATATTACCTTGGTTCGGTCCGTGATTGACTATGCGAGTCCGGTTCTTAGTCTGTTACCTCCAAATGCCCTCAAACCCCTTGAAGTTCTGCAGAACAAGCTATGAAATTACTCGGTTGCCCAATGACTGCCAAAGTTCTGGTCATGAGAAAAAAATTAGATCTCCCCACAATCCACAGTCGTGTTACCCAAATTAATACCGTTCTTGGTACTAGAATCATGCAGCTCCTATCAAAACCACAGATTTCCCAAGCT
Organism: Penaeus japonicus; assembly: GCA_017312705.2. Lineage (NCBI taxonomy): Eukaryota > Metazoa > Arthropoda > Malacostraca > Decapoda > Penaeidae > Penaeus > Penaeus japonicus. The sequence goes on along the minus strand of BOPN01004280.1, from coordinate 123,771 downwards.
CTGGCAAATGAGATCAGTCACAGAGTCAGGTTTGCTCGGCTTCGATATTCCAATCTAATACACTCCAACTTAGAATGGAAAGCCAAAACTGCCCAGACCATCCTCAGCTTCAATGTCTGGAGCATTGATGCTCTTAATATCTCAGAAACCAAACTATCTGCACCATGGCATAGAACTCATGTATATGTCCATATTGACAAACTGCCAGGACCTAAATCCATGATTTTGACATCAGAACTGAAGTCTCATTACCTGAAGTATATAGAAGATATCCTCCATCCTCTTGATGGTGAACCCCCACTTGCAATCTACTGTGATGCCTCCACTGATTCTCATGGAGCAGCTGGGATTGGAGTCTTAATTCCCGACATTTCTTATAGAGAAAGTGTGCGGATTTCAGACTGGGCAAGCACAACTGATGCTGAATCATTAGCCATATACCATGCCATAAAGGAAGGTAGTGAACAGGGGCGCCACCTGGCTGTCTTTTCTGACAGTCAGGGTGCCCTCTATAGACTCACTGCATTTAGCCCAGAAAACATGGTATCTAAAAACATCCTACATCAAATTTCCAGACTCTCAGAGCAGGGTATACAAGTGTCATTGCACTGGATACCGTCTCATATAGGAATACCATCATGTGAAAAAGTTGACCAGTTAGCCAAATTCGCACTTTCCTATGAAGAACCACACTATGCTATACCATTATCTCTTACTCAGATGAAAAGACGTATTAATAGCTCTTTAAGGAATTGAGGATCAGGTATGGGCTACAGAAAAGATGAAAAAGAATGGACATGGCACTATCTGGCATTATGAAAGTATTGCCGGGACATCATACATGGACAAGCCCTATGAAATTTATAAAGGTCTGTCACGGAGGCAACAAGTTATACTAACCAGGCTACGCATAGGCTATCACTATACTATACAATATGTGCAGGATGCAGTTTTGGATGCAAAACCAGTCACATATCACCACTGTAAATTGTGCAAAAAAGCTAAATCACATAGTCTCAATCACTACTTGCTTTGCTGTACGGAAACTGCATCCTATCGATCGAACAGCACTGTACAAAGAACATCACTTGTAGATTATATTAATCTTATTATAGACACTGGTCTTGTCTTTGACATGATCAGTGACATAAAAGGTTTTTTACCGACTAGGTAAAACATGTAAATATGTTAACCAGTATAATGCAGCCCCTCAGGTATGTAAGATTTGTGCTTGACTAAGCCCATAACGCAATAGAAGCTTAGCCAGTTTG
>BOPN01004280.1:117500-120000 GCA_017312705.2 Penaeus japonicus | reverse complement strand
AGGGGGGTGGAGGAGAGGGTAGGAGGGGGGGTGGAAGAGAGGGTAGGAGGTGGGGGGTTGGAAGAAAGGAACAGGAGGGGGTGGAAGAGGTGAGGAGGTGGGGGTTGGAAGGAGGAATTGGGGTTGGAAGGGGTAGGAGGTGGGGGTTGGAGGAGAGGGTAGGAGGGGGGGTAGAAGAGAGGGTAGGAGGGGGGTGGAGGAGAGGGTAGGAGGGGGTGGAAGAGGGTAGGAGGTGGGGTTGGAAGAGAGAGGGGCAGGAGGTGGGGGTTGGAAGAGAGGGCAGGAGGTGGGGGTTGGAAGAGAGGGTAGGAGGTGGGGGTTGGAGGAGAGGGTAGGAGGGGGTTGGAAGAGGGCAGGGAGGTGGGGGTTGGAGGAGAGGGTAGGAGGGGTTGGAAGAGAGGGCAGGAGATGGGGGTTGGAGGAGAAGGTAGGAGGGGGGTTGGAGGAGAAGGTAGGAGGGGGGGGTTGGAGGAGGAGAGGGGCAGGAGGTGGGGGTTGGAAGGGCAGGGTGGGGTTGGAAGAGGGCAGGAGGTGGGGTTGGAAGAGGGCAGGGTGGGGTTGGAGTGGGGAGGGTGGGGATTGGAGGAGAGGGTAGGAGGGGGGGTTGGAAGGGTAGGAGGTGGGGGTTGGAGGGAGAGGGTAGGAGGTGGGGGTTGGAAGAGAGGGTAGGAGGTGGGGGTTGGAAGAGAGGGTAGGAGGTGGGGGTTGGAGGAGAGGGTAGGAGGGGGGGAGGAGAGGGTAGGAGGGGGTGAAGAGAGGGTAGGAGGGGGGACTGGAAGAGGGTAGAGGAGGTGGGGATTGGAAGAGAGGGTAGGACGTGGGGGTTGGAGGAGAGGGTAGGAGGGGGGGGGTTGGAGGAGAGGGTAGGAGGGGGGGGGTTGGAAGAGAGGGCAGGAGATGGGGGTTGGAGGAGAAGGTAGGAGGGGGGGGGTTGGAGGAGAGGGCAGGAGGTGGGGGTTGGAAGAGAGGGTAGGAGGGGGGGGTTGGAAGAGAGGGCAGGAGGTGGGGGTTGGAAGAGAGGGTAGGTGGTGGGGGTTGGAAGAAAGGGTAGGAGGGGGGTTAGAAGAGAGGGTAGGAGGTGGGGGTTGGAAGAGAGGGTAGGATGGGGGGGGGTGGAAGAGAGGGCAGGAGGTGGGGGTTGGAGGAGAGGGTAGGTGGTGGGGGTTGGAAGAAAGGGTAGGAGGGGGGTTAGAAGAGAGGGTAGGAGGTGGGGTTGGAAGGAGTAGGATGGGGGGGTGGAAGAGAAAGGTAGGAGGTGGGGGTTGAGAGAGAGGAGTAGGAGGTTGGGGGGTGGAAGAGGGTAGATAGGGTGGAGGAAGGGGTTGGTAGGGTGCCAGAGGTGGTAAGGTGAGTGGAAGAGCGGGTAGGTGGAGTGGAAGAGGGTGTAATGTGGTGAAAAAGGGCGTAGGAGGTCGGTAGGGGAGGCAGAAGAGGTAGGTAGGATGGAAGAGGGGTGGAAGAGGGATTAGGGGGGGGGAGTGCAAGAGGGGATAAGGGAGTGTAAGAGGATGGGAGGGGACGAGAAGGTAGGAGTGGGAGGAGAGAGAGAGAAAGAGAGAGAGAGAGAGAGAGAGAGAGAGAGAGAGAGAGAGAGAGAGAGAGAGAGAGAGAGAGAGAGAGAGAGAGAGAGAGAGAGAGAGAGAGAGAGAGAGAGAGAGAAAGAAGTTCGGAGAAGGTGAGGAAAGAAGAGAAGGTGGCAAGGAGGAAGGGAAGGAGATGAAAGATGAATGGGTGGGAAAGGGGGTGGAGGACGGCCTAGGAGGAAGAATTAAGAGGTCGAAGAGTAGGGGAAGAAAGAGGAGGAGGAGAACGAGAAGAAAAAGAAGCTGGAGATGAAGAAGAAGTAGAAAGGGAAAAAAAAAGAAAAGAGGAGGCAAAAAGAAGAAATGGGCAAAAAAATAAGAGGTAAGAATTACCCAGGAGGAGCAGGAAGAGGGAAAAGGGGAGGGGAGAGGAGTGGAGGAAGAAGAGAAGGAGGTGGACGACAACGAGATGGAGGAAGGGGATGAGGAGGAGGAGGGGGAGGAGGAGGAGGGGGAGGAGCAGGAGAGGTAGGAGGGAATGGCAAAAAAAGACGTATTCAATTCCATACTTTTGCAGCATAAGAAGAGCCCGGAAAGCCGAACGCCATAAACTACAACAATGTGTTATACTGCCCTCTAGCGCCGGAGATTACAAGGAGGCAGAGGGGAGAGGAAGGGTGGGGGAAATTGGGTTGGAGGGGTGGGGGTGGGGGAGAAAGGGAGGAGAGGGGCATCTTACATCTTCAGGACAATGGTCTTAAGCTTCCTGTGTGTGCTACCAACAGTTGTTGCATTATGTTTCTGTAAGCTTTGTAGAGTCTCTCTCTCTCAGTCTCTCTCTCTCTGTCTCTCTCTCTCTCTCTCTCTGTCTCTCTCTCTCTCTCTCTCTCTCTCTCTCTCTCTCTCTCTCTCTCTCTCTCTCTTTCTCTCTCTCTCTCTTACACACACACACAGATACACACACACACACACACACA
>BOPN01004280.1:82500-95000 GCA_017312705.2 Penaeus japonicus | reverse complement strand
GAGGGGGGACTGGGTGGGGGATGGGGGGTAAGGTGAAAGAAGGGTGGCAAGAAGTATGTGAAAATAAAGAAAGAGTGAGAGATAAAGATTGTTAGAGAGATAAAGAGAAGAGGTAAAGAAAGAGAGACAGATATAGAGCGAGAGAGACAGAGAGGACAGCAAAGAGGAAGACAGAGAAACACAGAAACACAATAAAAAAGCGCAAAACAACAAAACCCCGATGTAACAAGCAAACAAAGCAACAAACGCACAAAGATACCAGACCAAAGAAGATGAAAAAGAACACATAAAAATAAATAAAATAAAATAAAATAAGAACATAGAATAACTCGATAAATAAATCAAAAGAATTTAAGAAGGGGGAACAAACAGAAAGAACAACATTTGAAATAAACACAAACGTACACCAAAAGATCAAATAAAGGATGTATAAGTATGACATAACAAGTAATTTGCTCGTCACAACACAGCCTAATTGGACCGGAAGTGGCGCCTGCCCCCCCCCCCCACCCCACCCCACCCCACCTCAAACGCACAAATTTTACCCCCCCCCTCCCCTCACCCCACACACACACTTCACTTACTCTCCCTCCATCCCATATACAAAATTTAGCCTTCTTCCCATACACTACATACAAACACATACACACATACACACACACACATACACACACACACACATATATGTGTGTGTGTGTGTGTGTGTGTGTGTGTGTGTGTGTGTATGTATGTGTGTGCATGTGCGTGTGCAATATGACCCTAATACTATCAATATGATTTGAATTTCCTCGTCCTGTCTCCCCCGTGCGAATGTGATCCCAAGTCATCTCACTTTTGTGCAGTTGCTTGAATATTGCATGATAGACTGAACGTTATAATTAAGGCAAGGGAACTCGCGGTGCTTCTCTTTCCCTCCTTCTCTCCATCACCTTGTGTGTTCCTTACTCTCTTTCTCTCCCACTCCTCTCTCTCTCTCTCTCTCTCTCTCTCTCTCTCTCTCTCTCTCTCTCTCTCTCTCTCTCTCTCTCTCTCTCTCTCTCTCTCTCTCTCTCTCTCTCTCTCTCTCTCTCTCTCTCTCTCCCTCTCTGTCTCTCTCTCTCTCTCCCTCTCTCTCTCTCTGTTTTTCCCCGGGATGCAGGGGTTTGACGTCTCGACTTTTACTACAGGTGCAAGGGGTGGGGGATTTCTTTTGTAAATACTGCTGGGACGAACGCAGGCATGAACATGACAATAAGCAGGTGCGTACAATAGTTGCGCTTACGCACATACACACACACGCACGTACGCACGTAAACATGGAAGAAGAAGAAGAAGAAGAAGAAGAAGAAGAAGAAGAAGAAGAAGAGAGAGAGAGAGAAAGAGGGGGGGGAGAGAAACAGAGACAGAAAGAGAAAGAGAAAGAGAGAGACAGGGAGAAACAGAGAGAAAGAGAAAGAGAGAGTGAGAGAGAGAGAGAGCGGCCGACTGGAAAGCATCTTGAAAGACGGCGGATATGACGAAGACAAACAAAAGAAGAGAAGAGAAAAGAGAAGAAAGAAAGCCCGTATGAATGAACTTCCTTCCTCGCAGCTTTCACTTTCAAAGAGGCTTGTCATTGTGCGTTGCTGAGGCTGAGGCACGCTCAACTATTATCATTATCAATAGTATCATATCATATGTTCATATCTTTTTTTGTTATTATCATGATCATTATTACTATCAGCATTGTTATTATCATTATTACCACTATTATCAGTGTTATTAGAGTTGTTATTATCTTCATTATTTTTACTATCAATAGCTTAGTAATTACAGTTATTATTATTGCTATAAATGATTTCATGATGATTATCATAATCCCAAGATATTTATTATTACCACTATCCCAGTTGCATCATTATCATCAATATCAATAATATCAATTTCATTCATTATCATTGCCATTATCAATATTTATACATATCATTAATGGTTTTCTTGGCGCGGTATCACTGTTTTATTACTTCTTTTATTGTTTTTTTCCGTTGATGGTGACGACTTTATCATATAATGATAATGATAATAATTATCAGTATTACCTTCATCATTAAAAACTTTTCTCCCTTTTTTTCTTTCTCTTTCCTTTCCCTTCTCCCTTAAACTTTTCTCCCTTTTTTTCCTAACCCTTCTCCCTTTCTCTCTCGAAATGGAGATTCCTCACCATCGTCACCATCATTATCAATGCCTTTCTCTTCACCATCACCATTATCGTTCTCTTTCTCCCTCCCATTTCCCCCCTATCTTGCAAATCCCTTGCTCCTCCCGCCTTTCCACCTCATAGCCCTAAATCCGTCCTCGTCATCCTCCTCCCCCCCCTTTATCTCTCTCTCACTCTCACTCCCACTCCCACTCCTACTCCTACTACTACTCCTACTACTACTCCCACTCACTCACTCACTCACTCACTCACTCACTCACTCCCTCTATCTCTTCCTCCCCCTCCCTCTCCCTCTCCCTCTCCCTCCCTCTCCCTTCTCCTCCTTCCTCCACTCTCCCTCGTCCCGTCCACGTAACTTATGTGTGCGATGTTATTGCCATTCATACGAGGAAGAAGGAAGGGGGAGGGGGAGAAGGCAAGGGGAGGAGAATTGAGGAGCGGAGGAGAATAGAAGAGAGGAGGAGAAAATGGGTGAGGGGAGAAGAGGGGAGGATAGCAAAGGAGGAAATAGATCAAGAAAATGGGGAGTCGACGATAGTAAATAAAGAAAGAGAGGAGGAGAGGAAAAGTGAATAAAAGATGAAGGAGGAGGAAGGAGAAGGAAAGAATAGTTAAGGTGAGGAAAGAGGAGGACGGAAGAGGAAGGAAAAGGAGGGGAGGAGGGAGAGGAGGGGTAGGAATACATTCTTTGTTATGCATTACTTATAGCCTTCTAACCCGAAGCTCAGGACGTGAATAGAATAAGGTAGATAGCAAAGAAGGAGGAGGAAGGAAATTGATAGAGAGAGAGAGAGAGAGAGAGAGAGAGAGAGAGAGAGAGAGAGAGAGAGAGAGAGAGAGAGAGAGAGAGAGAGAGAGAGAGAGAGAGAGAGAGAGAGAGAGAGAGAGAGAGAGAGGTAGAGGAAGAGGGAGAGGGAAAGAATGAGAAAAAGAGTGAGAAAAAATGATGGGAGACATAAATAAACAACAATAAATAAAATAAATAAAATAAAAAAAACACTCTAGCACATCGTCAGCCTTCCCCGCCCCTCCCACTACCTCCCCTCCCCTCTTTCTGCGTCACTATGCAGGACGACACGGGGTGGGGTGGGGAGCTGAGAGGGGGGAGGGGGGGAGGGGAGTACGCGAGGAAGATCCCATGCTAAACAGGGTCCTTATGACCTCCAGCTAATCCTGCTAGATCGATTTTCAATGCTTCACGTGCTGGCGAGCGCGCGCGTCATAATGGAGGAGAGGGGGGGGAGGGGATAATTCGAAATTAATGAGCCTCTCAAAGGTGGCCATCGATAAACTGACGTAGGACTTTTAATGGGCGGATTAATAATTCGAAGCGAGGAGAGAGAGGCAATGAAACAAGAAATGGGATATTTTTAACTGGAGTCAACACTGGGGGGGTGAGGTGGGGGTGGAGGGGGAGGGGTGTTGACGCCCGTAGCAGTAAGGGAATTAAGCGGTGGGAAGGGAGGGAGGGAGGGAGGGAGAAAGGAAGGGTGGGAGGGAGGGAGGGAGGGAGGGAGGGAGGGAGGGAGGGAGGGAGGGAGGGAGGGAGGGAGGGAGGGAGGGAGGGAGGGAGGGAGGGAGGGAGGGAGGGAGGGAGGAAGGAAGGGAGGGAGGGAGGGAGGGAGGGAGGAAGGGTGGGAGGAAGGAAGGAAGGGAGGGAGGGAGGGAGGGAGGAAGGGTGGGTGGGTGGGAGGGAGGGAGGAAAGGGAGGGAGGGAGGGAGGGAGGGAGGGAGGGTGGGTGGGAGGGAGGGAGGGAGGGAGGAAGGAAGGGTGGGAGGGAGGGGGGGGGAGGAAAGGAGGGAGGGAGAGAGGGAGGGAGGGAAAAAGGATAGAAGGTAGGATGGGTTGTATAAATGAGAGAAAAGTAGAAATAGACTGAAAGAAGAAAATGGCAGGCAGTAAAAATATGTATGTGTGTCTGTAAGTATGTGTGTGTGTTTGAGAGAGAGAGAGAGAGAGAGAGAGAGAGAGAGAGAGAGAGAGAGAGAGAGAGAGAGAGAGAGAGAGAGAGAGAGAGAGAGAGAGAGAGAGAGAGAGAGAGAGAGAGAGAGAGAGAATGAGAGAAAGAGAGAGGGAAGGAGAGAGAGAGGAGAGGGAGGGAGAGAGGGAGAGAGAGAGAGAGAGAGAGAGAGAGAGAGAGAGAGAGAGAGAGAGAGAGAGAGAGAGAGAGAGAGAGAGATAGAGATAGAGATAGAGATAGAGATAGAGATAGAGATAGAGAGAGAGAGAGAGAGAGAGAGAGAGAGAGAGAGAGAGAGAGAGAGAGAGAGAGAGAGAGAGAGAGAGAGAGAGAGAGAGAGAGAGGCACAGATGGAGGGAGCTTATTCATTCATCTTGTTAAGACTTCTCCACCTGTGTATAAACGTCACGTATGAGTTAGCTGTACTTTATTCTCTGTCTCCTCCTCCTTCTTCTCTCTCTCCTTTCGCCCTTCTCTCCCTTCCTTCTTCCATCATTCTTCGAGTTCCAGATTTCTTGAACAAGTGAAAGGAGGAAGAAAAGGAGGATAATAATGATGAAGACGATTAAGAGGAGGACGAAGAGGAAGAAGAGGAGAGGGGAAATAAATAAATAAATAAAGAAGAAGAAGAAGAAGAAAAAGAAGAAGACAAAGAAGAATGAGACGAAGAAGAAGGAGGAGAAAAGAAGAAAAAGAAAAACGAGAAAAAGAAGGAGGAGGAGAGAAAAATGAAGAAGAAAGAAGAAGACGAAGAGGAAGAAAAAGGAGAAAAGGGAGAAGGAGAAGAAGAAGAAGAAGAAGAAAAAAAAAGTGATCAAGCAAATCAAGCATCAAAGCGAAATTAAAAACAGAAAAAATGAAGAAGAAAGAGCGAAAGCGAAACGCGATCAAAACGAAAAAGAGAACTTAACCAAGCACACACACACACGCTCACGCAAAACAAAGGCAAGAGAAGAAAACAGAAGACTGTTTACCCGACTAATGGCGGCGCGCCCGTGAACGAGAATCGGCGCGCTTCCCCGCCGCGGCCAATCCACTCTCGCCCCGGAGGTCAGCAGCGCCGGGGAATCAACATTCAACAGATCAGATTTAAGAAAAGTTACGCTGCGAAACAAAGGCCGGAACTCTTTCTCTCTTTCTTTCTTTTTTCGCCTTCTTGTTTTGTAGATGGATAAAAAGAGAAGGTTAATTGAGGTTCGTTTATGCCATTCATCTCAATTTCCTCCAGCGATCACGTGATCACGCAGCGCCAGACGCGAGGCATGTGGCGCGTTTGTGCCATGGGAATTGTTGAACTCTGTGTTTATATATCTTGTGTGTATATGCAGATTTATAAATATATATCAGTAAATATCATTATATATATATATATATATATATATATATATATATATATATATATATGTATATATATACATATACATATATACATACATATATATGTATATATATATATATATATATATATATATATATATATATATATATATATATATATATATATATATACATATATATATATATATATATATATATATATATATATATATACATATATATATATATACATATATATTTGTGTGTGTGTGTGTGTGTGTGTGTGTGTGTGTGTGTGTGTGTGTGTGTGTGTGTGTGTGTGTGTGTATGTGTGTGTGTGTGTGTGTGTGTGTGTGTGTGTGTGTGTGCGAACAAGTAACACTTCCTACCGTTCTCACTACATGATGCAAGATAGACGCTGACGTCAGCATCGTAATGCAGATCGATTGACTAAAAGGTGCTTAGTCTAATGAACTTACCAGCTTTATTTACAACATTTCCAACTCCCCGTCATCAGTGTAAAGGATAAAGCTATTTCTACCAAAGGTTTAACCCTCTTTGCTGTATTTCAGAAAGCTTTCTCGCTGGTCAGAAGTCCATTAGAATTAAGAACCAGACAGCGTAGCCAGACGCCTGTCAACCTCACTACCAACTTACTCCTTCTTTCTGGATCTTTAAGTCACACACACACGATAGCAAGGAGACGTACCATACGATTTGGTTCTCTTTTGAGAGCGAGGGAGTCAAAGTGAGGGAGAGAGAGAGATAGAGAGAGATAGAGAGAGAGAGAGAGAGAGAGATAGAGAGAGATAGATAGAGAGAGAGAAAGAGAGAGAGAGAGAGAGAGAGAGAGAGAGAGAGAGAGAGAGAGAGAGAGAGAGAGAGAGAGAGAATCCATGTCGTGTTATTATATAAACGCAATCAAACCATACCGCCGAACATTGCCAGACGAGGCGAGGTAATCGGCCAACATACCAAACAAAGAGGCAAGAAAGCAAAATTCAACATCCTTCTTCTCCTTTTCAGAAGTCTTCGTAACCTCGCTTCTCTCTCCCCTTACACCCCTCCCTACCTTCCTCCCCACTCCAAATCCTCCACTCTCCTCATCCTTCCTTCTCGCTTCCCGTCTCTATCCCTCCTTCTTCCATCCCTCTCCATCCCTTACCCCTACTTCTCTTCTTTCTTCCTTCCCTCCTCACCCCATCCCTTTCCTTCCCCTTCTTTTTTCTTCCTTCCTTCCTTCCTTCTTTCCTCCCTCCCTCCCTCCCCATCCCATTCCTCCTTCCTCCTTCCCCCTCCTTCCCCACCCACCTTTCCCTCCCCCTACCTGACCTTCGTCCGACCAACAACGAGAGGATCGCGGCCGCCCTTGGGTCACTTCGCCGTCCGCTCCTCGGCCTGTTAATGCCCCTGTGTTCGACTGACTGATTTCCCTGGAGACGGCCGTTCCCACTCTCTTTCCTATCTTCCTTCCTTCCTTCCTTCCTTCTCCTTTCTTTCTTCTTTCTTTTCGGTCGCTCTCTTCCCTTCCGTTCTTCTTTCTCGATCGCTCTCTTTCCTTCCTTTCTTCCTTCCTTCCTTCCTTCCTTCCTTTCCCTCTACTTTTCCGGTTTGTCTCTCTTCTCCGCTTCGTTCCCGGTTTCTCTTCGGTGGTGCTTTCCACCGCTGGGTCTCTTTTCTTTCTTTTCCCCCCCTCATTATCTATTTTCGATGTCCGTTATCTTTTCCCCTTTGCAATATTGTATCCCCTTTCTACCCTTTACTTCCCTTCCTAATAGTTTCCCTTCCCGGGATTCTCTATTCCATGAGCGTTTTCTTACTTGTTCTCTCCATGCGCGAATTTTTTCTCCTCCCCCCCCCCCCATTTATTTTTTCCTTCCCGATCCCGATCTATTTCCCGATCTACCATTCATTGTTTATTTTCTCACTCTTAACTTCCCTTATGATCACCTCCTCTCGTTATTCCTCTGTCTCCTCTTCTCAATCGCCTCCCTACCCCCTAATTCCCTCTTTAGCTTCCTCTCCTCATTCCACTTCCTTTATCCCCTTCCACCTCATTCCCCTACATTCACCTGTCAGACATCCCAGCTTTACTATCCTCCTCCTTCCCATTCCACCACAATCCCCTACCTTCATCCCCTCCTCCTCCCTACACCCCCCCCCCCCGCCCTCCCTACTCACCTTCCTGAATTCCACCGTCCCTCATTCCCCTCTCCTTATTTCCCCTTCCCCTTTCCCTTTACGTAGAGCCTCCCTTTCGTCCCTTCCCTTTAACCCTTGTTTCCCCTCGCCGCCACTTAACGCGCCCACCGGCATTACAGCCGAGGGAGAAATAATATAATTAGGCTTAATATGTCTTCAAAATCGTGTTCATTAGCCTCCGCAGCTGTTGAACACATTTTGGAAAAATATGTATATAAAAGTTTCGAAAGAGTTTTTGTTTTTATATGCAGCTATGAAAAGCATTTTAATCATGATATAAAAATATGACACGATATAATTACACCAGTCACATTCTCTGCCTTTTTCTGCTCGTCTAAATATTTGCAAAGGCCCTCGCGCTGAGCAAGGGCAAGGCACAGTTGCAAAATTCGTGAACACACTGTATATATACGGTATGTAGGAAGCGGTTATGTTGGTGATGGTGGTGGTGACGGTGATGGTGATGGCAGGCAATGTGGTTAGAACATTACAATTTTGGTTATAATGTCAGCCTTGGAGAAATTGGTGTTGCTGTTTTTTGTTGTTGATGGCGGTGGCGGTGGTTGTGGTTGTGGTTGTGGTGGTGGTGACTAAGTTGCCGCAATAAACCACAAGAGAACAGCATCGCGTGAAGTGTGTATCCGACGCGACGGCCGAAGGTAAACCAGACAAGGTAAACAATAAACACACAGGTAAGAGAGGCTTCGCCGAGGTCGGTAGACTATAAACATAAACTGTTACCAGACAAGAGGGGGAGGGGAGGGAGGGAGGGAGGGAGTGGTTTCGACGCAATGGTTTATCAACTATTGGGTTCAGTGAGAGAGTAATAGTGACTCACATGAATCACATGAGTCATCCGCGACACGTCATGACCCTTAGGACTCGAAAATCTTTTATGATGCATGTACACACACACACACACACACACACACACACACACACACACACACAAACATGCAGACCGACAAACAGTTCTTGAAAATAAACAATTAAAGAGCTGGCTTACATAACTTATTCTTCGTCTTTTATTCTCTCATTCTTAAAAAAAAACATCCCAAGTATTGACACGACGCGCCACAATCTCGCACTTCCGCCACGCGACACGAATGGCGAGTCTCCCTCCGCCTGGTGTCCGGATGCGACAAGACGTCACTCGTCGCGTCGCACTTGCAGCTGCGTCTTTGGCGTCAAAACCTCGTCGCTGAAGTCTAGTGTTCTCTCTCTCTCTCTCTCTCTCTCTCTCTCTCTCTCTCTCTCTCTCTCTCTCTCTCTCTCTCTCTCTCCCTCTCCCTCTCCCTCTCCCTCTCCCTCTCTCTCGCACAACCGCTCGCTCGGAGAAGGATGAGAAGGATGAGGATAAGGACGAGGATAAGGATGGGAATGAGTAGGAGGAGGAGGCGTTGCGGAGGAGAAGGTACAAGCCATTCGTAAAGACAGATGTCAACTTAAGTTAATAATTGACACCCGGGCGATAACGCAGTTGACACTTGAAACGATTTTGACATATCGTATGAGTCAAATCGGGGGAGGGGAAAGGAGGGGAATGGAGAGCGGAGACTGGGGGAGGGGGGGGAGAGAAAAAAAGGGGAGGGGGGAGGGGGGGTTAAGGCGCCGCACCCCTCGCCCAGCACCTTCACAAAATAAATAACATCACGCACATACCCTCACCTTTGGCACCCTCCGTGATAACCAGTGACGAAAGGAGATAAGCTATCAAATTTATCGCGAAGGAAAGGAGTTAAGGTGACGTCTAAGGGGGAAGGCACAGGAAAAAGGGAATAAAGAAGGGAAGGTAAGGATAAAAAGAAAGGTATAGAGAAAGGGCGAGGGGAGACGAGCAGGAAAAGGGACGCAGAGAATGAGAGAGGAAAGGGAAAGAAGAAGGGGAGGATAGAAGGTAAGGGTAGAATGAAAGTGTTAGAGGGAAAGGGCGAGGGGAATGGAACGCGGAGAAGGTGTTCGAGGAGTGACAAAGGGAAAGGAGATGGGAAGAGGAAGGGGAGATAGGAAGCGAAAGGGGAGACAGGCGGGGAAAGAGAAAGGGGAAGTAAATGGAATGGGTACAGTGGGGAAACAAAAAGGGAGAGAAGGAGAGGCAGAGAGGGTATTGTTGCCCAGTGCGTAGGGTATAGCTGGCACGTGTCCCTAATACTTATCAAATGTCACTGTTGGCGCTGTTATTGTGAAGAAATATATGGCAAAGGAATGCAAACACAATTAGGGAGAAGACAATGATACCGATTTGCAACATTGATGATGATGAATGCAACGAAGATAATCGTAATGGGAATTATAGTAATGATATTAACATTTAGAACAAGCGATAATAATAAGAGTATCTGGAACAACAAAACAAAATAAAAATAACTCGTGCTATAAAGATAATTATAGCACCGACAAAAAAATGATAGTGATAAATGATGATAAAAAAGGATAATAAATTATAGTGATAAAATGATAGTGATAATAATGATAAAAAACAAACAAGCAAACAATAACAGAAAAAGGGAAGAAGAAAAAGAAGAAGAAGAAAGAAAAAGAAAGAACACACCAGCATACACAACCAACCAAAAGAAACGCACATTATAGCATGAAGGAGAACACACCTAAGCCAACCATAACCATAAAGAACACACACAACAAATACATAACACGCTAAAAAAGAACAACAATACCACACGACGAGAACCCGAGGCAGGAGGGGGGGGGGGGGGGGGAGGGGGCAGGCGTCCTCCTCGGCAGCATCCTCGTCACGTACCTGAAGGAGAGAGAGAGAGAAGGACGTGTTACTTGCACGCATTACCATACATTTTCCTTTACATTAAATAATTACCAAGAGAGGGGGGGAGAGCACGAGGAGAGGTTAAGGGTGGGAGGGGGAGGAGAAAGATAAGGGAAGACGAGGAGAAATAGTGAGAGAGAGAGAGAGAGAGAGAGAGAGAGAGAGAGAGAGAGAGAGAGAGAGAGAGAGAGAGAGAGAGAGAGAGAGAGAGAGAGAGCGAGAAGGGGGGGGGCAATAACACAGCGTAGGGGGTGGGGGGGGGGGCGCATTCCCTACGTCGCCCTTAGGGAAGACACCCTCCTCTTAATATGCGTAAGAAAGTTAGCACTCATTCCCACCCTTATCAGATTGGCGAGGGGAAAGGTTCCTGTCCGAAACGTTCGTCATCCGAAACGTTTGGCGAGCGCCGCACAGCCCCTGCCTCGCCACACGCAGCCTCTCCCATTTACGAATACCACGCGATCGGAATGCGAGGAGAAATATGCATCGATGAGTAATGAGCTAAGGAGCCCTGCCAACCAATCTCGCTACACGCTAACGCCCGTAACAGGAACCCAAGCGGTTGGTCTGCGGTTATACTCTGTGTCACCCTAGCCGGAGCCTGAGTCAACCCCTCTTAAGTCACCCTGAATTACGAAGCATCACCCTGGATCGTCCTAAACCACTGTAGCTCTTTCGGGATCACTCTAGATCACCCTAACTCTTTCTTTTTTATTCGCGTTAGATTCCACTCAAGCCAATCTGGATCCTGTTACATCACATCTGAGGCACATCGCCTGAAGTGAAATCACATACTAAACCACTTGGGCTTTGTCGCTCAATCTAAGACCACTACAGACCACACGTCGTCGGCCACACTAAGCGACGCTAAATGATTCATGGAGTGAGGAAGCTGCTATTCTGCTGATTTATTTATTTGTGTCGCGCATGAGGGTTTGTTGAATAATGCATTCTGCTTTTCCATGATAAGTAATTGTCCATTTGGAATTATATCCTGTTGCGAATGCGCTACACTTATTGACAGCCAAAGAGATGCAAGTTGAGCAGAACAACACGCACATGTATATAAAAAAAATCGTACTGGAGGAAACTGGAGGAGATAGGAAGAGAAGCACAGAAGAGGAAAATGAGACACAAAAAGGAACGAAGAAAGAGGGATGTAAACAAAGAGAGGCTAAAGGAGAGATATACAGAGAAAACAAAACAAACAAACAGATAAGAGATAAAAGAGGAGCAGAATAAAGCAGAAGAAGAGCTAGAGAAGGCATATAATAAAGTGAATGAGAGAGAAAAAACACTGAGAGGTGAATCGACGAAAAATAAATGTTGAAAAAGAAAAGAGAAAAGTGCAGCAGATTCGCTGCCTCATCTCCCATTCCTCACCTGTCGGACGCGAGAGTAGCGGTCGAGCCTTAATGAGCCTCGACCGGCGAAAGGCGATCAATCTCCGACGGAATAATTTACGACATACTTGGATAGTTCATGACACTATTTATAGCAGGGTGATCAGGCGCAGATTTGAAGGGGCAATTTTGGCCTTGCATTAATTAACACTTTGTCAGACTCTTGAAGGAAAGATTTCTACCATGTATACATTTTCCCTTTATATATGATGAGGAAGGCGGTGCTTCTTTGAATGACTTCATATGGCTTAAATACGCAAAGTGAAAATAATTATGCATGTATATGAATGTACACATGCATGCATGCATGCATGCACACACACACACACACACACACACACACACACACACACACACACACACACACAAAACCGATTGAAAAACAAAAATATAACTTCATTAACCTTTGACAGTGTTCATCAAACACACTACGTACATCCAAGCGAAATATATTAATTCCTGACATTAAAAAACGTTCGCCACCGAAATCACAAATTAATAAAACAAATGTAAAACCCGAGGATTATCAACAACCGAACCAATGGCCGCAGGCTGAAAAATGGATACACAAACGAATGGACTTTTGCAGCATTTGGGCGGGATGCACGCAGATACACGCACACGGGCATACGCACAGGCATTACAGACTCACGCACCTT
>BOPN01004280.1:70000-80000 GCA_017312705.2 Penaeus japonicus | reverse complement strand
TTATCTTGGGTCGTGTCAGGTCAGGATCAAGCAAGGAATGAAAGGGTTCTCCCGCTCTTGCTGTCTAATTCCTACAGGTTTTCTCAGTCACGGTTAATCACATATTCTTTCTCTCTCTCTCTCTCTCTCTCTCTCTCTCTCTCTCTCTCTCTCTCTCTCTCTCTCTCTCTCTCTCTCTCTCTCTCTCTCTCTCTCTCTCGCCGCCCATCAATGCAGAGCACAATCCCTTGTCATCCCACCTCACGCATGCCAACGTCCTCACCTCCCGCCCCTCCCCTATCATGCCCTTAACTGATGCATCTCTCATCCTCCCTCCCTTCCCTTCCATCCAGAGTCCTTCCCCTCCTCCCCCCCTCCCCTCAGCCCTGCCCTCACTCTTCCCCTCACCGATCATCCCCGCAACAATGGTCCGGTCCCGGCGCACACCCTACTCCCGCGACGTAGCTGGGACAACGTGAAATACATACTCTGATCCTTTGTCCAGCGTATCCATTAGTAATGGTGTGCGTCGAGTCGCCACAATGGAACGCTCGCACGCATTATATATCGCGGGGAACAAACGCGAATGTGCGGGAGAGGAACAGGCGCATGTATCTGTGTGCGCGCATGCTTGTATTTACAGGTAGATATATATATAAGTACGCACGCACGCACATACGCACACGCGCGCGCGCACACACACACACACTCACACACACACACACACACACACACACACACACACACACACACACACACACACACACACACACACACACACACACACCTAAGCGTTTGATTTTAATCATGCATACGGATATGTCTATGCAAGTTTATGTGGTAGGAAAGGGAAAACCTTTACAAAATAGAACGGGGGGGAAATAATATGTTTATTTTAAAAAAGAACGAGATGAAAAGACAGCTGGAGAGAGAGAGACAGAGAGAGAGAGAAAGAGAGAGAGAGAGAGAGAGAGAGAGAGAGAGAGAGAGAGAGAGAGAGAGAGAGAGAAACAGCAACGACTAGTTGACGACCCCAGAGCGCCAAACCGAATCTAAGTGCCAATGAAAGGAGAACTCTCCAGTGCCTTAGATGGTCTTGGCACCTAACCCCCTCCCCATACCCGACCATATACCAAACGCTAACGGAGGCGTCACACTGATCGTCAGAGCTGCAACAGTTCTGTGGTCACGAGGCAACATCAAGGCGAGGCGAGGTGGGGCGTGGAGGGGAGGAGAGAGAAGACGAAGAGAGAGAAAACGAAGAGAGGAGAGGGAGAGTGTGAAGTGAGGTGAGAGAAGGCAAAGGAGAGCGTGGAGAAAAGAAGGGAAAGGAGAGAGGATATGAGAGGAGAGGAAAGGAGAGGAGAGGGAGAGTTTGAAGAGAGGAGAGGAAAAGCGAAGGATAGCGTGCTGAAGAGAAATCAGAAAAAAAGAGGATATGCGTACAGAGGAGAGAAACGGAGAGGAGAAGAGAGAGGAGACGAAAAGAGAGGATAAGGGAGAGGAGGGAAGAGGAGAGGAGAGGAGAAGGAGACGATGAGGATGAAGAGAGGGAAGGGGAGAGAGGATAGAAGAGCAGAAAAGAGAGAAGAGAAGAGGGAAGACAAAGACAGGTAGATAATTAGATAGACAGAGATAGAGACAGAGAAAGAAAAATAGGTAAAAAAGTGATAGGAAAAAAAAGAAAAAAAGGACGAAGCTAAAATCCTACCGTAAGAAAGGAGGTAGGGGGAGAGGTTCAGGCCACTACTCCCCCTCCCCCCCATCCTTACCCCTAAAATCCCCCCACCCCCTCCACCCCCACACACACATCTACTCTCCTCGTACTATACATTAAACATCTTAAGAATACCGACCGGGCAACGAGCTGTCACAAGCTAATCCTTAAGATCTCGTAACCAAGATGTTTTATGGAGTGATCTGGAGCGGAGCGCGAGGTAGAGGGGGTAGAGGGGGTAGAGAGGGGGTAGAGTGGGGGTAGAGGGGGTAGAGGGGGTAGAGAGGGGGTAGCGGTAATGGAGGACAGAGGGGGGGAGGTAGGAGGGAGGCTATGGGGAAGGGGGAAGGGGGGTAGGGCGGTAACGGAGAAAGAGAGGAAGGGGGAGGTAGGGGAGGAGAAGGGTGAAAGGAGGGGGATGGGTAGAGGGAAATGGGTAAGGGGGGAAAGGGGGAGAAAAAAAAAGATGGGGGAGGAGGAGGGAAAAAAAGGGGCGGAGCTTTGGTTGCCGCCGAGATCAAGAGAGAGAAAGACAAATCGCCGAGATGAGACTGAATAAAAAGAAAAAGAAAATGAAGTAAATAAACATGAAAAATATATAAAATACTATTTCTAAAACTATGAATAACTTCCAATTTTCCCAAGCTTTATGATAATAATAACTACCTCAACATTACCTTTTCGTCTTCTTTCAAAACGTAGTTAAATTCTTTTATTCGAACAACAAACAATACAAATAAATATGCCATTCATGTCCAATATCAAATACTCAAAAAGATACAACGTTTAATCTTCAAGAAATAAAACACTCAAAAAAAAAAAAAAAAAAGGAAAACTATTCAAAACCAACAACATTTGCTCTTAGTTTACAAGACATTCCGACATGCTGAGGGGGGAAAATCCTGTTTTTTTCTCTCGAAATCAGTTAAAATTCAGGAGATATAGGCCTACCACAAATAGACCTATAAACCTTTCATCAGCTGCTAAGTTAAACCTCCTTTGAACACTCGTCGGTCGGTAGCAGGGCAGCAAACCACCTCTATCACCCTTGCCATAAAAGATAAATATGCTAATGTCCCGCCCCTCTCCTCCCCTCCCCGCCCCGCCCTTCCTCTCCCCTCGTCACAAGAGCGCCCTCGTGCCCTCTGGCCCTCATTCAGAGCGCCACTTGTCACACACGAGAGTACCAGCTGATTTCCGTCTCTGATACGGAGGGCAAGATCGTAAAAAAATAATTATCAGATATTCATTTACTCGAGCTCTCCCCCACGCACCAGAGCACATGTTAACACACACACTCACACTCACACACACAAATGTATGTACATGCTGGCTGAGAGAGAAAGAAAACGAAAGAGAGAGAGAGAGAGAGAGAGAGAGAGAGAGAGAGAGAGAGAGAGAGAGAGAGAGAGAGAAAGAGAGAGAAGAGAGAGAAAGAGAGAGAAAGAAAAAGAGAAAAAGAGAGGAAAGAGAGAGAAAGAGAGAAAGAGAGAGAAAGATAGAGAAGGAGAGAGCGAGAGAGAAAGAGAGCTTCGGAACCGCCACATTTACTAACCTAATAAGATTCTAAAAGGGCCAGCAACAAAAAAAAACTTGGCTTGAAGCTTTACTCGCGCTGTTTATTTACATCATAACCAACGGAGTCAGAGTAAACGCAATTAACCCGAGAACCGAGTTTCGCTATAAGAAATCAATGCCTGCGCTCCAAAGCCTTCATAATTTGAGTCATCCCCTAAAGCACATGTACCAACCAAAGAGACAGCAGCTTTCCCTCGTAAGACGCATGAAATCCGTCACATACAGAAACGCTCTGACTGCAATTCACAACTCAAATACATCAAAAAATATGAAAGAAGACTATCTTTAAATATCATGCTCGTCGGCACTTTAGTGAAACTTAAACACAGCTGTTACTTAGGATAATCGAACTCGCTAACACAAACACTAAGGGCAAGAGAGCAAAGAAAGTTATTCTGTTTCCTCCTTTTATTTCGCATGTGTTGATAATATCACGTATATATATCCCCATTAACACAGAGTGTACTGTCCTAGGCCTCCCGAACGTGTTTGTCATGTCAATTATCTGTCAATTATGCGCTGTTCTCTCATTAATTATGTAAGACCGGCAAAGTGGCCGAGAGGGAGAGGGGGAGAAGAGGGGGGGGGGCAGGGAGACCCATGGGGACGCCGCTCCATCTGCGGACTATAATCAGTCACTGCGTTTTGTTTGAGCAGAAGCACGAGAGGCTGCCCTCCACGTCGACGCGAATTTGCGCAATTTGTGTTGCGATGAATTTTACTCCTCCTCCGCTCCTTTATTTTCCTCCCTCCCTCTTACTCTTTCTCATCTCCCCTTCCGCTTCTCCCTTCCTCCTCCTCCTACCTGTCCAACAAACACGATGACATTATCTGCCCCTTACGATGGGGGAAATATTGCTGTGCGGTGTTGTGTTTCGGCCACTGTATGAATACCATGTTTTGACTGCTCCTCCTCGGCCCTATGGTCATGGCGTGCCGCAGAATTCATGCGATGACAAGCTGTGATGCAAAATTCTTCATGGCACATTGTATCCCTAGTGTGAATGGCCGCGACTTGCATGACTGAAAGATGGCCCTCATTCTGCATGGCATGGTACAAGCCCGCCGTGCATATTTTGAATTTAAAAGTCCGTGTGTATGCACGCAATTTCTCGAGCTAGAAGCTGCACGATTCAATGTTTAAACTCGTGCTTGAGCCTCGAGAGGAAAAATGCTTTAGTAGTAAGGCCAATTAGTACTAACGCAGTAACTGTATAACTCGCGATAGGACCTGAGGTAAATATAAACGCAAGGACATTATATAAACTAGATAAATGCATTAGCTTTCAGAGATGATTGATTCTAAGCATCTTTCCTTTGGTTATGCATTCAATCTGCCGATCAAAAAATATTACTCATAACTGATATCAAACTAGTCTTTTCAGCTTCAAAGAAATTAAAAGATAAAATTACAATATCTATCTATCTATCTTTTTCTATATACATACACATACACATACACATACATACATACATAATACATACATACATACACACACATACACACACACACACACACACACACACACACACACACACACACACATATATATATATATATATATATATATATATATATATAATTTACAAAATTGAAACATCAAGGCAAACACGCACGCTCGCCATGAACAATCATTCTCAAACTATGGACCGTGAAGCATGAACATAACTGCCGCCAGAACAAGAATTTCGACCGTCACATAACACAGCATTACCGTTCTCCCCTTCGCCTTCCCCTCTCCCCTCCCTTTTCACTTCGCCCTCCCCTCTCCTCTCCCTTTTCACTTCGCCCTTCCCTCTCTCCTTCCTCCCTTCTCTTACTCCCTCCTCCTCTTTTCCTTTCCCTCCCTCCCTTCCCTTTCCTGTCCTCCGTCTCCTCCCTCTCTTCTCCCATTCCCTCCCCCTTTCCTTTCCTGTCCTCTATCCCCTACCTCCCTTCTCTCACCCCACCCTTTCATTTCCTTTCCCTTCCCTTCTCTTACCACACCCCACCCCTTCCCTTTCCTTCTCTTACCACACCCCACCCCTTCCCTTTCCCTTTCCCTTCCCTTCCCTCATTTTCCACCCTCCTTCCACCACTCCTACCCCTTCCTTCCCTTGC
The DNA here is from genome assembly GCA_017312705.2 of Penaeus japonicus. Lineage (NCBI taxonomy): Eukaryota > Metazoa > Arthropoda > Malacostraca > Decapoda > Penaeidae > Penaeus > Penaeus japonicus. The sequence goes on along the minus strand of BOPN01004280.1, from coordinate 74,625 downwards.
TTCCCGCACCCCTCTTTCCTCCTCCCTCCCCCTCCCTCCCTCCCTTTTTGCCTGCCTCTGACTCATAATTCCTGCACAAAGCATATCCACGATGATGCCTTCAGTAATCACAACCACAGGTCGGTGCTTTATGGGCTCCCCTTATTCTATTTGTGGTTGGGCTTTATTACGTTTTCTCTTCCCCTCTCCTTTCCCCTTCCCCTTCCCCTGCAACTCGTCTTTTCCCTCTCCTCCTTAACTCGGTAATGTTGGTGTATAATCGCTGTTTTGGTGTGTATCTATTCATTTACATACATACATATCTATGTATCTATATCTATCTATATACATATGTGTGTGTGTGTGTGTGTGTGTTTATGCGGGCGCTCTTGTATACAACGCCCGTGTATCTCAACATAAAAAGGTGCCATTGGATCAGTAAGGTGGAGCGCATGTAGTTATTTACAACCTTACACCTGTTTCCCCACCCACAGCTACGCGGTTCTACAAGTAATAATAGCACAAGTACTAGACCTCACCTCTGTACACAATATGGTTCGCACCAGTTTTCCCCTTATTAGACACCGGCAAGGCAGCCACCCTCTCCACAGCACTTGTTTAATATTGTGCTCATCAATAACCATTTACTAACAACCGTTATCTGCCGACATTCCTCTCAGATGGCATGTAAACATCTTTCCTTACACGGCTTGTCTATGCTCGGAGTTCGGATTTACACAGCTGGGATTATTTCACTGGTGGATTAACCCTAGCTTTCATTTCCGAGGTATTTCCTGTGGTAGCGAATATTCTAAATTCGTATGATAATACTGACAGTGTTAATAATTCTGTTTGAGCCCGTTTGCTGACGCGCGCGCGCGCGGTCTCGCCCTCATACCTCAGCCAATAAAATGTCTGCTGAAATCTTTTTAAGTGCCTTCTACAACAGGACGAACTCGCATCGCATTTACATGACTCGGCTTCGTCATAAACTATACAGAACTTTATATCCATTAAATCTCTGCCTTCTTCATTTGCCATTAACACCATTATCCTCAACATACATCAGGCTCACCATGCCCGCCCCCCTTGCCCCCCTCCCTCCAGGCCACGTGATCTGCGACAGAGAAGGATGACAATGGAACACATTACCGCGAGTCCGCGTCCTTTGCCATCCCGACGCTTTGGCTCAAGACAACCCTATCTCAAGGCCACACTTAAGGTCGACGTTCATTCTGCTATCCCAAGCGAATGTCGACCATGCGAACTCTGTTGCGGATGGGCCATTCCGGCTCGCCATCACCCACGAGATACAACACTTGTCAGAAGGTGACATTAGTACTCTATAAAGAGCGTTGCGTCGCTACACAGGGCGCTGGGCTGCCCTGCAAAAGAGCGCCGCGCTTCTGTTGCAAGTGTTGCACCAGACCGCATTGTCAGAGACAGGTCTGTGTAGCATCAAAGGAGAAGGCTTACAACTACAGAGCGACATGCACGCCGACAAAGAACGCCTCCAACCTGGCTAAAGCGAACAGAAAAAACGCTGAATACGATTTCGCATTTATCTCGTCATCCATCGATATGCGTGTGATGATACCGAGGTAATCCTGCGTTACTGCAACGGACCGCAATTCCGTCACACAGACCGAGATTAGCTTCAGTCATGGAAGAGAGAGAGAGAGAGAGAGAGAGAGAGAGAGAGAAAGAGACAAACAAACAAACCAACGAAACAGACGAGCGGTTTCTTTTTTCTCATTTATGATAAAAGACGAATCCGAGATCCGTAAATTTTCTCCGAACATTAATACACTTTTCCCTCTCGGCGCAGTTGGTAACCTCCGAGAAACGTGATAACAGAGGATATATCACGCGCGATAAATCTCTCCCTTTCTCTCTCTCTCTCTTTCTCACTCTTACTCCCTTTCCTCCTTATCTGGCCTTCCCTCCTCCTCTCGCTCTTTCTCACTCTCCCTCCCTCTCTTTCCCTCTTTCCGTCCTTCTCTCCCTCCCGTTTTCTCTCTAGCCCTTCATATATCGTTTCCTCTTTATTTCCCTAAGTTCTCTCTCTCACTCGATTTCCCTTCTTCCCTCCCTCTCTCACTCTTTCTCACTCACTCACTCTCTCTCTCTCTCTCTCTCTCTCTCTCTCTCTCTCTCTCTCTCTCTCTCTCCCTTATTTTAACTTTCTTTTTCCTTCTCCTTCCCTCTCTCCTCCATCAAATTCCTCTCCCTCCCTCTCCCCCATTTCCCCCTTGCCTCCCCTTCCTCGGCCTCGACTGAGCCAGCGAAGGTAAGCCAAGTTCCATAAAGAAGCCAACTGGACCTTAATCGCTGGTATCATTATCATCTTTCTCCTTTTCCGGGCGGCGACAGACAGACGAAGAGCCTCGAGAAGCCATTGCGAGGGAGGCGGCTGTCGTCCTGACCTCGTGCTTGCTTGCGTCTCAGGTCAACGACAACGCGACACAATCACGCGTCTTAATTGGCGAAATGAGGAAAGGGAGGAGAGGGGAAACAAATATAAAAATAAATGGAAAGAGGCATCAAAAGGACAAGAAAAAAAAGGGGAATGGGGGAGAAATTGGTGTACGACCCCCATCCCCCACCCCGCCGGTGCGCTACCATAGGTCTCTCGAGGGGGGTGGGGTGGGGAGGGGGGGGGGCTGTGCGACGAGTAGAACGGCTGGCAGTTCACATCCCTCTCCTTTAAATGAACTTTGCTTGCTTGCTCGCGACGCCCCCTGACACATCCTTTTCACCTATCATGGGTAGTCGGTCATGATGCCGCGCGCCGACCTCATGGCCTGCTGACCTGTTGACTTGCTCTTTGTGAGGAGACCAGGCGATCCACGCGAGTTGTGATCGATGTATTATTGCTATTATTATTACTATTGTTATTATTACTATTTTCATTAGAATTGTCATTATTATCGTTGCTATCATTATCCCTATTATTATCATTATCATCATCCTCATCCTCATTATCATATCATCAATAATTATAATATCGTTATTATAAACAGTGGCATTGCTATTAACATTACTATTATTATCAGTATCATTATCATCCTTATTATCCTTATCATCACCATTATTATCATTTCACAATTACTAAGCTGATATAACAATATGCAAACTGCAACGTTGTCGACCGAAACGTGTTCCTTATCAGCTGCCGAGCCACAAAACCTGTTGGCACGAGAGATCGAGGTGGCCCAGCCTGACCTGTGACGTGTGACACTCTCTCCACGATTACGTCGACCGGGCTTGTATGAGGATCAATCAAGGGGGTGGTTTTCGATACCCAAACAGGGTCGTAATTATTGTCATTTTCATTTTTTTTATTATTATTACTATTATTTGTGTTATTATCATTATGATCATCATCATCATCATCATCATCATCATCATCACCACTTCCACCACTATCACCATCACATCATCATCATCGATACTATCATTATTACTATTACCATAAGTATCAACATAATCACCATAACCATTGCTATCAATTTGTCACCAACAAGTACATCCACGTACAAACATACCTCCTCCCAACTTCCCGGCCACCGCATGTAAACATAGACATGTCTAAACAAGTTTCCTTTCACACGCCGGTGTTATTGACAGGTTAGTGTAGACACACAGGTTAGTCGCCTCTGATAGCCTGTCACTCCATCCAGAGCAGCAGTAAGGTGATAAACAAAACTAACTCTTGTATCCTGAATAATGTATCAAGAAACAATGCAATCTAAATAAATGGGACATTGAAAACAAAAACAAAATCGAAATGCATCCTAAACAATGAAAAAGAAAAATATTGCCCTTTTTTCACTGCGGCAAGAAAAAAAAAAATTCTGAAAAGTAGACCTGCAAATAAACATAATCTTTCTCTTACATGGACCGGTAGCGTAGAAGCCTTTTCGGACTCTTAATGAGAAAACAGCAATATACATATATACGGTCTCTATGAATATATAATCAAGAGGGAAAAAAAGAGGGCAGGGTACTATATATTTTTCCTTCCACCTCCAGTGCAGGCAAGAACACATTCGCAAGCGCATTGCATTTATGTAAATCTTACACGCTTGGAAAAAGAAAAAAAAGAAAAAAGGTAATTTTCCTGTGACTGGAACGTAGTATGGAATAAAGCTTTATATATAAAATAAATGGTAAAATAAGGGTAATAATACTAACGATAGTGATGATGGTAATAATTACAACAATAATAGTGATGATAGTAATAATATTAATGGTAATAACAATGATCAGAAAAACAAACATAAAGATAAAAGACAATAATAACAATAACGATGATAATAATAATAATCATAACACTAATGATAAATAACAACAATAACACCACGACAATAACAATAATAATAATAATAAAAAAAACACTGAAAATCGTACACACACACATAAATCCCCCCGCCGGCCCCCACTAGAACAAAAATACTCCCTCGCGATAATAGGAGCGAAAGAACACGCTGCGGATAACTCATAACGCTAAATATAAGCGCCCAAGGGAGGGAGAGGAAGAGGGAGAGGGAGAGGGAGGAGAGAGAGAGAGAACGAGAGAGGAAGGGAAGGGGGGAGAGAAAGTGAAGCAGGGGGGAGGGAGAGGAGAGGAGAGGGAGGGAGGG
>BOPN01004280.1:60000-62500 GCA_017312705.2 Penaeus japonicus | reverse complement strand
CTCTCCCTATCTCCCCCTTTCTTTCTTACTCCCTTTCTCCCCCTCCCTCTCTCTCCACCGTCTCATTCAAGCACCCACTTATTAGCCACTATTATCATTACATTTCCTCGACCGCCTCCACTAGCGCTCTGTCTTGTCCTTTCCTTCCTCTTCCTTTCTCCTCCTTCCTCTGTGACCGCATTTGCAATCTTCCTCATTAACAACGTCATTCTCCTTCTCTGTCTTAATATCATTTTACTTCCGGACATTTTCGTTTTTTTTCTTTTCAACTTCCTTTTTACTCTTTTTCCTTATTCATATTCTTTCTTCTTATTCTCCCACCCTTCTCCCTTCTCCTCCTCTTCCTCCTACCTTCACCCTCTTCCTATCCTCCCCCTACACCTACCTTCACTCCTCTTCTTCTTCTCTCCTTCCTTTTTCCTCTCTCCTACTTCCCCTCCTCCTCCATCCTCCCATCCCCCACCCTCTTCCATCCTCTCCATCCTCCCCCTCCTCCCCCTTATCCTCTTCCTCCCTCTCTCCCTATTTCTCCTCCTCACTCCCCCCTCCCCCCCCTCCTCCTCCTCCTCCTCCTCCTCCTCCTCCTCCTCCTCCTCCTCCTCCTCCTCCTCCTCACTCCTCCCCCTCCTCTACCTCCCCCTCCTCCTCCTCCTCCTCTACCTCCCACCTCCCACCTCCCACTCCCCCTTCCCCTTCCCCCTCCCCTTCCTCCTTCTCCTCCTCCATTTAATTATCTTTATGGATCTTTTGTATGCGCTGAGGCCCTCCATCTCGCCGGTGTATAAACGCTCGAAATTACTCTTTAAATATCTCAGCGTCTTCGGTGTTGCGTCAATCTGAACTCCTGAAAGGTTTATGTGCTACAGAGTACAACAACAGCTCTTAATTTACTGGGACTCGTACGGCGCGCGTGTCGACATCATGAAGTGACTTTTGTGTGCTTGTGTGTGTGTGTGTGTGTGTGTGTGTGTGTGTGTGTGTGTGTGTGTGTGTGTGTGTGTGTGTGTGTGTGTGTGCGCGTAACCTCGACTTCCTCGCCATATCGTTTGCATTCGAATGCGGCGGCGAACAAACAACTTCCGGTTACTATAAGTATGATATCTTAATTCTTCTTACTCCTCTTCTTATCACCTGTACCGTCTTTTCTTTCTGTCTCTGTCTCTGTCTCTCTCTCTCTCACCCTCTCCCTCTCCCTCTCTCTTATCAGCAGGCGCATTCGACCTTCCGATCAGATCCGTATATTTACCTCCAGACTTAAACTTACAAACTCCTTCAGGGTGTCAAATCTTGGTCAAATATTTTCTATAGACTTTCAGTTCTCTCGCATTTCAGGAATTAATACTTCTCTGAAACCCAATCGGACGATTTTCTTATTTATCTGTCTGTCTGTCTGTCTGTCTGTCTCCACCTGTGTGCTTGTGTCTCTCCGACTTTCTCTCTGTATTCATTAGATTACATGTAGAAGTTCTACCTTTGTACCCCCTTGTCTATCTGTCTATCTATTGATTCATCTACTGACCCATCCATCCATCCAGTAATCGCACTTTACCTATCTCTACCTATCTCTCCCTCTATATGTCTGTCTGTCTACCCGGCTGTCGCACCAATCTATCTGTCTTCCCTGCTGCCGCACCAACCTGTCTGCCTACATGTCTGTCTGCCGCCCAACCTGTCTACCATCCTTCCTGTCTGCCCTTCTGTCTGTTGCACCAACCTCATGTCCGTCTGCCCGCATGTTGCTTAACCTGCCTGCCTGCCCCAGCCTGCATGCCGCTGCCCATGTGTCTGCGTGTCAACATGCCCCAGCCCCGAACCCTACATGCAAATAGCGTAGATAAGGATACCAGCACCAGGTCTTTGAATGCTCCATGAGACGTCGCTCGCTCTGTCCCGTAAGCGGTCGGGAGAAACGAGCAAGCGAGTCAATAAGATAAATGAATGAAGAATGAATGAAACAAGGTATGAATGAAGACAGAATTATTGAGATAATTGAATGAAGAATGAATGAGGTGAGTGAATGGAGAATGAATGAAGCTTGGGATGAATGAAGGCGAGTGATTGAGATAAATGAATGAAGAAGGAATAAGTTAAGGGAATGAACAAAGAATGAGGTAAGTGAATGATGAAAATTGAGTGATTGATAAATGAACGAAAAATTAATAATATATAAATGATGAATGAATGAAGCAAAGGGGTGAATGAAGTAAGGCCAGAAAACGAATAATAATGATAATGATGACATAACGTTAATAAATAAAAACCAAAAATGAATAAATATAAAGAATAATAATTACTGTTATTATCATAAACACATTTGTTGTATCACTACTGTCATTTCATTCCATGACTATCCTTTTCATTATAATCAAATGGAAGGAGAGAATGGCGAAAGTAATATTAAAGAAAAAACACGTCTCTTCATTCAACACCACCTGGCCTTCCTTCCCTCTCCCTCCCTTCTTCCTCAATCTCTTCCTCTCTCTCTCTCTCTCTCTCTCTC
>BOPN01004280.1:40000-47500 GCA_017312705.2 Penaeus japonicus | reverse complement strand
GAGGGGAAACAGTGAGAGAGGGAAGGGCAGAGGACTGGGGAATGGGGTGAAGGTCGGAATTGCATGCTTGCAACGCCAGCCGGGAGACAGCAGGTGCAACTGCATGACTGCAGGGTAAGAAAATTGCTTTCCTGGCGACATCGGAGGCGGCTTGACTTCTAAGGCTACCCTTTATTAACGTGAACCGAAGTCAACAAACGAACGAACATACACTCCCAAACACACACACACACACACACACACACACACACACACACACACACACACACACACACACACACACACACACACACACACCGCAGAAATCCCTCCTCCCGCGACCAGCATAGCTCCCGACACCGTCACATGTCACAGCTGCTTCGGTCGAGAGCTAAAAATCCCGGCAAAGGAGTTGTTTAGAAATGTCCACACGGTTTACACTCTGTCTACGACGTGTTTATAACAAGTTTACAATAGTTTCAACAGATGAGACGGTGTTTGGCTCATGATACCAACTCAGAGCGGCCGGCGCCTTGCTCCCCTTTCTTCGAGAAAAAGGGTGGGGGGGAAGAGAAGGGGGGAGAGGGAAGAGAAGGAATGGAGGAGGAGGCATATCAAATGATGATGAAAGAGATAGGAAAATGGTGATAGGATTTCGCATACACGTTTGTGTGTGTGTTAGAGATATATACAGAGATAGAGAGAAAAGAGAGAGAACCTTAAAAATATACATAGATAGACACATACACACTGAGACAGCTCCAAACCCCTACCCCCAACTATGCCCTACCGCAACGAACTTATATAGGCTAAGAAAAAATCTCTCCTTCCTATCTCCATCATCGGCGTCTATAACAGTCTCATCCCCCGCTTTATCTATAGGATTTCCACCTTTATCAGTCCTTACCGACCCCCCCCCCTCATACACTTCCCTAGTCCGTTGATGCGTCCCTCAGTTTATTAGGCTAATTAATATCCCCCTCTCGTAATTATGGGCGTTTTGAAGGTCATTATAAAACGCCGAAGGATACATAAGGAGGCTGTGATTCATTCTACCCCCCCCCCCCCGACTTGTTTTCAATGAGATCTATATCAAGAATGAATCACTCCCGCAGACCCTACGTCAATAATAAATATTTCACTCTGTGCAGCTCAATCTGTGCATCTGTGCAATCAGTTTATTTCCTCCATAAGAGGTAGATTATTAAGATAAACGAGAGGCAGAGAGAGTGAGAGAAAGAAGGATTGGAAGATGATGAAGAGGAGGAAAAAGAAGAGGAAGAAATAAAAGCAGATGACGAGGAAGGGGAAGAAGATGAAAAGGAAAAAGAATATGAAGCAGAAAATAAGAAGATCAAGAGAAAGGAAAAGAATACGAAGAAGAAGAAAAAAAATGAAGAGGAAAAATAAGATGAAAAAGAAAAAGATGATGAAGAAGAAAAATAAGAAAAAGAAGATGAAGAAAATGAGGACGAATAGGAAGAAAAAGAAAGCAATCAGATTTATTGATTGGAAGACGAACAATCCACCTACTTTTGCCAATTTGGAAGTGGAAACTAGATGGAGAAAAAGACAAAAGGATCGAATGAAATAAACAGACACAGCAATACAAGCATAACAAGTAGATGGCTTGTATGGGAAAATGCAGACAGGGGACCGCAATAACCAGAATAATATTGCAATTACTGGCGTATTGAGAGCATGGACTTACTAATAACCATAATCATTATGCTGCTAATGAGAATGTCAATACTAGCAACTGCAAAGCCAGCACAGACAACGAACAACAGCAGTAATGACAAGAACAGGCCAACAACTACTTTTCCAAACGTGAACAATACAATATTAATAACAAGATTATTTCTTAGCACTATAAGATCACTCATATGAACGGCACTACAAAGAAATACTCAAAATAACAATAACTACAATAATAGAAACACACAAATAAAAAAATACCAAGAACAACCGAGCACGCCCTTGAATCCCAAACAATGAATCCGGCCGCCTTACACGAACGCATCCAAAGAAAACGGGAGATAAACAAAACACTCGAGGGTTCGACAAGGTAATTCCAGGTGCGACAACACCCCTTTCCATCCTGCTGCGCGTAATGTGTTCGAAATGCGCGGTGTAAAAGCCCTCGAGCAACGCAAGGAAGTGTTTCTTGCTTATATGGCGTTGTTGTTGGTGTTATTTTTATTGTTGTTGTTGTTGTTGGTGGTGATGGTGGTGTTATGACGGCCGATTTTGGTTTTGCTTTTAAAAATGGGCTTAACGTTAACACCATTATCAGCTTTATTATTGTCGATGGAGATGTTGATATTATCATATTCTCATAATTATTGCAATTAATGCTGCAGTTATTACAAGCTCATCATTATTATCCGTATTATCAAAATAACAATTACTCTCATTAAAAATCATCATTACCGTTGACAGTAGCATAGAACTAGTAGTAGCAATAGCAATATAACTAATGATCCAATTCTTTGAATCATCCATTTTCTACATTACTATTACTACTGTTATCATTACAATTACAACTGCAACATTTATCACTCACCACATTAACTCCATCACTGTTATCACCAACGCCTACATCATCGCCTAAATTACAGAAGGGAAATTAAACACTTACAATAGGCCTATCACCCCCCCCCCCCCCGCGAAAGGCTTAGGCTGCCTCCCATTACCTGACCAGCCATCCCGCCACACCCACCTGCCTAACATAACGGGGGTTTGGAAGGGGAGGGGTAGGGGCGTGGCCAGGACGCTCTTCACCACGCCCACATTAAATACCCACGCCTTTATTATATCCACATTGGCCTTAATCCCCGCTAAACTATTTTCTTTTCTTCTTTTTTTTGAGGGGGGGGGGGGTCAGAGGTTCCTCCCTCCAGCTCCTTTGATTATGACTGAGATGTTATTAAAGACACGTCAAGCGGTGCTAATGCGTTGTCTTGCGCGGGAATTATTCAGAATGAGAAAGGAAAGTGTGTTCATTATGATCATTATAGTAACGCGGGGTTTGGGTTCATGATGAAAATGAACACAATGCAATCGCAATCACAATTGCAGTAAAGATAAGGACGCTATTACTACTACTACTACTATTGCTGCTGCTACTACTTCTATCCTTATCATCATTGACAATGATGATAATAATAGCATTATTATTCATTATTATCATAATTATCAGCAAGGTGATAATAACAAGAACACTAACAACCGTGATAAAAACACTAACATAAAACTACTTAAAACAATACCACATATAATCCTAATGCTACAGAAAAAAAACTATAGCCGTATTGCAGACAATCATAAAGACTAGGAAAAAAATCAGTGAAAATAGGTAGCCTCACGCCTCTTTCCATAACGCGTATTATCTCCAAAGGTTAAAATAGCCGACTACAACTTTGGCCAGAGACTATTCACTAACTCTAAAGTCAGGAGTGAGCAGGGAGTTGGAAAGCGGTGGGGAGGGGGGAGGGGGAGGGAGCTAGGAGGGACGGAAGTGTGCGGGGGAGGAGGGTGGTAGGGGATTGTAGGCAAGGCTTGGGAACTCATTTGCATATCAATTGCAGGATTATTTCCGATTGTCACTCTCCGAGAAGAATTAAGAGGTTTGGGGAGGTAGGGGGGGGGGTTAAGAAGGAAAGGGAGAAAGTGGATACGGAAAGGAAGAGAAATTAAAAGGAGAGAGAGAAAGAGAGAGAATAAAAGTAAAAGTGGGAGAGGGAGTAAGAAATGGTGACAGAGGGAGTAAGAAAGGGTGAGATAGAGACAGGGAAGAGAGAGAGAGAGAGAGAGAGAGAGAGAGGGAGAGGGAGAGGGAGAGAGAGAGGGAGAGGGGGAAGAGAGAATGAGAGAAAGAGAGAAAGAAAAAAAGAAAAAGAAAAAGAGATAAATAGATAGATATAGAGAGAGAGATAGATAGATAGAGATAGAGAGAGAGAGAGAGAGAAAGGGGAGAGGCAGGGGGAGGTAAGAGTCCCTACACCATAACTCGGGAATCCTTCGAGCCGTCATAAAATCTCTGGCACTTGGCATTCTTTGAGACCAAGACGCCTACGTATTCAACACTCAAATAATAAGGATGCCAAACTACGCAAACCACCTTTGAGATGAAGCGATATGTACTGCTGGTGTGGATTAACTTTTTTTCAATCTCTGTTTCTTGACTTGCAACTTACCTATGCACTACTGAATCCATGTAGAAACTAGCCAATAGACAGGGGTTGCTACTTATGCCAGATATGGAGTGTGTATGCCGGGGTGTTTGCAAAGGATGGTGCTTTAGCCGGTACAATAAGTATTAGAACATACTTAGTGTGGTGCCCCGGTCTGATACAGAGATTGCCATAGTTGCCAGATACAAAAGGTAAAATACTAGCTAGGTGCAAGAGTAGATGAACTAGCCAGGTACAGGAATTTATGGACCAGTTAGGTACATGTTGATAGTCCTGCCAGGAACGTGGATTGATAGACCTGACAAGAATTGAAAGACAAGCCAGGTACAATAGGTAGTAGACCCGACAGCTACAGCAACCAATAGTCCTGACAGGTACAGAAGCTGATAGACTAGCCGGGTGCAGAGACTGGTGGTTCTGACCAAGCGCAGGTCCACAGGTCGAGCTATAATAAGAACTTGTGCAAAGTAGAGGCCGTAATCCCTGGAACCCGCGCTAAGCCGTGTGTCGGGCCTGCCAGCCGGCCTGCCTCCGCATTCGATCTCGCTCTCCACTGCCTCTCAGATGGAATGTGGCCTGCATTCACCAGCTGGCTTCTAACAGAAAAGAGAGACTGGGTCTTCATTTATGGATGACGCAAAACGCGGGCGAATATACTACTATCTAGAGTAGTTGTCTCGTCCGCGTTCGCCAGAGTCTGGAAGGGTACGGCGCTCTACTGCAGATGACTGTAGTAATGGTGCGTATTAAAACCACCTTTACGGTCAGTCGGTGCAATGTGGCGGAAAGAATCGCTCTTTTCATACTTAAACCAACTGTATGACCACCAGAGAAAATGATACGAGGCACAGGGGAAAAAGTAGGGAAAGTATGAAAGTGAGGAACAAAACAGTGAAAAAAGCGGAATATAAAAAAACGGACCACAAACAAGAACCAAATAGAGATACTTGAAAAACAAACAACAAAGAGGAACCCGGAGGCACCTACAAAATAGAAACCTGCAGATGAAGAGGCACGAGAAATCAAGACGGGAATAAAACAAGAGAACTATACAAATAGAAAATAAACAAATAAACACAAGAGGAACCAAATAGACAAAGACCCCTTCGGAAAACCATCATATGATTATGAGAACCAATCAGCCAAAATACACTAAGACAATCCCAAAGACAGCAAAAGGACAAACCACTTCATAAAGAGACGCGACCCATTTGGCAAAAAGACGGACCACATAACAAAAAGACGACCCATCTAGACAGCAAAGAGACAAACTACTTAGACAGCATAAAGACGGACCACTTAGCAGAGAGACGAACCACTCAGAGAGCAAAACCAGACATGATGACGCAATATTCCCACGAACCAAGAGAGAGAGAGAGAGACAGAGAGAAAGAGAGAGAGAGAGAGAGAGAGAGAGAGAGAGAGAGAGAGAGAGAGAGAGAGAGAGAGAGAGAGAGAGAGAGAGAGAGAGAGAGAGAGAGAGAGAGAGAGAGAGAGAGAGAGAGAGAGAGAGAGAGAGAGAGAGAGAGAGAGAGAGAGAGAGAGAGAGAGAGAGAGAGAGAGAGAGAGAGAGAGAGAGAGAGATAGAGAGATAGATAGAGAGAGAGAGAGAAAGAGAGAGAGAGGGAGGGAGGGAGGGAGGGAAGGAGGGAGGGAGACAGAGAGAGACATAGAGAGAAAGAGTGAGAGTGAGAGAGAGAGAGAGAGAGAGAGAGAGAGAGAGAGAGAGAGAGAGAGAGAGAGAGAGAGAGAGAGAGAGAGAGAGAGAGAGAGAGAGAGAGAGAGAGACGCCCGTAACGAGGCCGCGCCCGTGCCCTTATTGCCCCCAACAACAACGAGGCGCCGGGATTTGTTCGCCAGGATTCACTCGCCGATTTAATTAATGATGCCGCGAGTGCCGGCGAGGTGTCATGTGGATGCTGGCGGCGGATGTGATGAAGGGGCGGTGATGATGATGATGATGAGAAGGAGGATTAGAGGACGTGGTGTGATGATGATGATGATGATTAGAGGACGTGGTGTGATGATGGTGATAATGATTATTAGAGGACGTGGTGTGATGATGGATGATGATGATGATTAATGGAGGACGTGTGTGATGATGATGATGATTAGAGGACTAGTGTGATGGTGGTGATGATGATTAGAGGACGTGGTGTGATGGTAATGATGATTTTAGGATGTGGTGTGATGGTGATGATGATGATTAGAGGACAAGGTGTAATGATGGTGATGAATAGAGGACTTGGTGTGATGATGGTGATGATGATGATTAGAGGACGTAGTGTGATGATGATGATTAGAGGACGTTGTGTGATGATGATAATTACAGGATGTGGTGTGATGATGATGATTAGAGGACGTTGTGTGATGATGATAATTACAGGATGTGGTGTGATGATGATGATTAGAGGACGTGGTGTAATGATGGTGATGATGATAATTACAGGATGTGGTGTGATGATGAATAGAGGACGTGGTGTGATCATGATAATGATGATTAGAGGATGTGGTGTGATGATGATTAGAGACGTGATGTGGTGATGATTAATAAATAACGGTGATAATCATGATAAAGGTGTTAATGATGGCGAGGAATAATATTGATGGCAAAAATGATCTTATAAGATGATTATAACAGAAGGTAAGAAAGAAAATACGTAGAAGAAAATAAAACTCAAGTAAAAAGACAATCTAAAAAAAGTGAGAAAAAACATGGATCAAGAAACAAAACAAAACAAAACAAAAAATAAACCTAAACCAGACAAACCTAAGAAAAAGAAGGGGTGTGAGGTGGGAGGGGGGGGGAAGACGAGATGGCAAGGAGAGAGAGAGAGAGAGAGAGAGAGAGAGAGAGAGAGAGAGAGAGAGAGAGAGAGAGAGAGAGAGAGAGAGAGAGAGAGAGAGAGAGAGAGAGAGAGAGAGAGAGAGAGAGAGAGAGAGAGAGAGAGAGAGAGAGAGAGAGAGAGAGAGAGAGAAAGAGAGGGAGAGAGAAAAAGAGAGAGAGGGAGAGAGAGTGAGAGAGAGAGAGAGAGAGAGAGAGAGAGAGAGAGAGAGAGAGAGAGAGAGAGAGAGAGAGAGAGAGAGAGAGAGAGAGAGAGAGAGAGAGAGAGAGAGAGAGAGAGAGAGAGAGATGACGAAAGGAACAACGCAACACACCAAGAGATTTCCGGAGCGAGATTTAATTCCTTGAATATATAGTTGGACATTATTCCGCGAACTCCATGTGGCAACGCTGCTCTCTCTGGGAGGCTGTTGCCACTCGTTTTGTTTGTTTGTTTTATTTGTTTTTTAGTTGTTGCTGTTGATGCTGTCTTTGGATTTT
>BOPN01004280.1:20000-25000 GCA_017312705.2 Penaeus japonicus | reverse complement strand
AGAGAGAGAGAGAGAGAGAGAGAGAGAGAGAGAGAGAGAGAGAAAGAGAGAAAGAGAGAAAGAGAGAAAGAGAGAGAGAGAGAGAGAGAGAGAGAGAGGGAGAGAGAGATCATCCATGTCAACGGAAAAGATCGCAGACACTCAAATAAATGAACCCAATTACCATGATAGAAGCTTTACGAGGGAAATGCGAGAGAAAAGAAAGATACGAAAAAAAGATGAATTAGACACTTCGTTTCCTTCACCTGAGATAATCAAGCAAGCAACTGAGATGATGTGATTAAGAAAGGATAATTAGTGGAAAAAAGATAAAATAAGGTAGAGTGAAGCTATATAAATGCACCCCCTCCATCTACCCCCGCCTTCTATTTCACGTGTTGATTATGTCATTAATGATGGTCGTAATTACGGATACTATTGTCAAGTAAAGGAAAATTACGATGTTAATGATAGTAATGAAAATGAAAATAAATAAGGATGATGACGATGATGCTGCTAATGATGGTCATAATGGTGATTGTGGTGGTGGTGGTGATGATAATGATGATGATAATGGTGGTTGTGGTGATGGTGATGATGATGATAATGGTGATTGTGGTGGTGGTGATGATAATGGTGATTGTGGTGGTGATGATAATGATGCTGATGATGATGGTGATTGTGGTGGTGGTGATGATGATGATGATGATGATATGATGATGATGGTGGTGGTGATGATGATGATGATGATGATAATGATGATGGTGGTGATGATGGTGGTGGTGATGATAATGGTGTTTGTGGTGGTGGTGATGATAATGATGATGATGGTGATTGTGGTGGTGGTGATGATAATGATGATGATAATGGTGATTGTGGTGGTGATGATAATGATGATGATGGTGATTGTGGTGGTGGTGATGATAATGATTGTGGTGATAATATTGATGATAATGATAATAATGATGATGATGATGATGATGATGATGATGATGACGATGCCGATGACAATGTCAATGACAATTCCAATGACGATGACAATGATGACGATAACTATGACGGTGCTGCTGATGATGAACTCCATCCGAGAGAACGCGCGCTCTCGGCCTCCAGGTAAGGTCGGGCAACTGAGCCCTCGAGAAAATGGCGCCCTCTCCCTTTGCCCTTTCTCTTCCCTTTCCGGCTCTCCGTGTGTAATCTTTTCAACGCCTTTCTTTACTCCGCCTTTCTTCTTTTCTTACTCCTCTTCATATTCGTTATTCAGTCCATTTCCTCTCTCTCTTAGTCCCAGTCTTCTCTCTCCTCCCCACCCTATCCTCGTCCTCCCTCCTATTCCCCTTCCCCACCCCATCCTCTTCCCCGCCCCACCCTCATCTTCCCTCCTCTTCCCCCCTCCCCGCCCCATCCTCCTCCTTCCTTCCCTTACCCCTCCCTACCCCATTCTTTTTCCTCTCTCCCTCTACCCCTTCTTCCCTCCTTTTCCCCTTCCCTTTCCTCCCTCGTCCTTCCTCTCATCCCCTCCCCCTCTCTTCCCTCGTCTCTCCTCTCATCCCCTCCCCCTCTCTTCCCTCGTCCCTCCTCTCATCCCCTCCCCCTCCGCCAAAACTCCAGCCGCGTCCAGGTAGGACCGGTAATACACCTTTACATGGTCCTGCAGGCATTTGGGGGGAGGGGGGGAGCGGGGGAAGAGGAAGCAGGGGCAGGGGAAAAGGGGAGGAGGGAGGGAAGGTGCCATTACAGCCGCGTTAGCTCCGTCCCCTTTGTGCCAGACAGGGCGATGCGGCCCCTTTGGCGATGGGGAGTGGGGGGGGGGGGAGGTGCCACGAGGAGGGCCGCAGTGCCTATATGATCTGCGAGAGGAGGATGGGGGGGGAGGGGGAGGGAGAGGGAGAGGGAGAGGGAGAGGGAGAGGGAGAGAGAGAGAGAGAGAGAGAGAGAGAGAGAGAGAGAGAGAGAGAGAGAGAGAGAGATAGAGATAGAGAGAGAGAGAGAGAGAGAGAGAGAGAGAGAGAGAGAGAAGAGTAAGCGAAATAAAGAAAGAGAGAGAGGGATACGAGAAAGAGCAATAAAGAAAGAGACAGAGCAAGACTGAGAAGAGAAAGAAACAACCCAAACAACACAAACAGGAGCGTGCAAAGAAGGAAGCAAGAAGGAGAAGAGGAGAGCGAGGAAGAACAGGAGACCAGCGAGCCGTTGCAGGTGTCGTTGCCAGGTCTCTTGCACGGATTACCCCTCCTTTCCTCCTCTTTCTCGCTCGTGCAATCTGCCTGCGATCAGTCCATCACCGTTCTGTGCTCCACGCTTTCTCTCTATCTATCGCCGTCTTTGTGTATAGTTTTAAAAACTCTACTTCTGTCTGTCTGTCTGTCTGTCTGTCTGTCTGTCTGGTCTCTCTACTTTTCCTTCCTCCCGTTCCATTTCGCAGTCCTCTTCACTTTTTTCTCACTTCTTTTCTACTTTTTCTCCCCTCCTTTCCCCTCTCTCCTCCCAAACCCTTCTCCATTCTCCCCTCCCTCATGTACTCGCCCCTTCCCTCTTATTTCCTCTATTATCCCCTCCCACTCTACTCTACTCTACTCTACTCTACTCTACTCTACTCTACTCTACTCTACTCTACTCTACTCTACTCTACTCTACTCTACTCTACTCTACTCTACTCTACTCTCCTCTCCTCTCCTCTCCTCTCTTCTCTCCTCCCCTCCCTCTCGTCTTTCCCTCTATCTCTTCTGCCCCCCCTCTCCCTTCCCCTACTATGTCTCCTTCCTTTCCCCTTATCTTCTCTCCTTAATCAGCCCTCATGAAGTCAGCCTTGTGACTCTTCGTTTACTGAAGTCATAAACAAATGATGAACAAACCCACAAAAGGAAATCAAAACTAATCTTGCAATTATGGCATATCTCCCGCCAGTAGCGCCGTCGCCGTCGCCTCCGCCTCCGCTGTTTTACGACGTGAGGGAGGGAGCGTGGCAGCGCGCGCGGCGTCACGAGCGATCGTCCTCGCGAACTATGCGAGGGACGCGACTCAAGCTAGACACTTTATATCGCTTTCATGTCTACTTTCGGTATCGTCCGTCGCCGCCAGCCGCTGTCGCCACTTTTCCTGCTATGCTGCCGCCGCCATCCATACCGCAGGCGCCTCCGCTACACAGCCGCTGCCACCACCAATACCGCTCCAACCACCGTCACCATTACCGACCCCAAAACATCCGCCGTTACTGCTACCGCAACCGCCACCGCAACTGGCGCCGCTGCCACCACCACCACTACCAACCCCGCTACCACCACCGCCTTCGCTATCTCAGCCGTGTCTGCCCGCGTATGGCGCCTTCGTGCTACACAACATGACTAAACCCGCCTGAAATTTATCTTGCTAGTTATGAAAGCGGCAATGATTTCTTCCCATTGCAGGCCCCTGCCACACCCGGTTTCTGACGTCACGAAGCATACAACCCGCAAAGAGTAGGCTTTATCTGTCTGTCAATTTGCACTTAGCACCAATATCTTTCAAAAGATATATTTACGCATCTTTTTTCGTGGCATAAATATGAACACCATGAGAAAATGACAGAATAAGCGTATCGTTCTTCGTAGCCAACGTGCCCAGCGACTAAAGTAAAGAAGCGAAAACCTCAAGTTCAAAATTCTTTTCCGCTTTCCCCACCCTCTCCCCCTCTCCCATACCCATTCAAACAAATAGAAAAAAAAAAATCACCAGCACATCTTTCCCTTTTTTCCTCGTTTCTCCGCCTCCCCCCCCCCCTTGCGCCGAGCAATTGGAAAATGCCGACAAAATACCTGGCGATCCTCAGCAAAAAAGACTCCATTCCTCACACCACATTAGTCCCCGCAGTGTTACCAGCGCCGGCGAGGGACTCCGGATCGGCGCGCCCTTCTGGTACTTGCGCCGCCCGACCCTCCCTCGGCCTCTGCTTGTAGCTCGTTCTCTCTCTCTCTCTCTCTCTCTCTCTCTCTCTCTCTCTCTCTCTCTCTCTCTCTCTCTCTCTCTCTCTCTCTCTCTCTCTCTCTCTCTCTCTGTCTGTCTCTGTCTCTGTGTCTCTCCCTCTCTCCTTCTCACATTATTTCTACCCACTTCTTCCTGTCCCTCTCCCTCTCCCTCTCCCTCTCCCTCTCTTTCCCTCTCCCTCCCTCCCTCCCTTTCACACTATTTCTACCCACTTCTTCCTCTCACTCTCCCTCTTCTCCCTCTCCCCCTCTCTCCGCTTCTTAATTACAGTCTTGACGAGCCTCGTAGCGAGCGCCCTCGGAGCCCGTCAAAGGGCCGGAGGAAAGCCAGCGTGAGGCCGAGAACGACACTCGTGCTAAGTGTGACGCGAGTCCCTCCTCAGACCCTCGGGGAAACAACCCGCTCGTCTGGGCGGCTCTTCTTTCTCGATCTGCTCTTCGCAATGTTTTATTTTATTTTTTTAAATCTATTCTCATTATCTTTTTGGTCTTCTCCGATTTACTTCACGCTTCTCTCTGCCTCTGTTTTTTGTTTTTGTTTTTATTTCTGTCTCTCCCCAGTCTCAATCTCTTGTTTCGTCTATTTTTTTCTCTATTCTCATTAATCTCTTCGTCTTCTTCTCCGACCTACCTTTCATGTGTATTTCGCGATTTTTGCCCTTTCTTCCTCTTCTTCTCAGACTTGCTTTTCGCAATTTTTTTTTCATCGTTCTCTACCCTTAGTCCCGCTTTAATTTCCTCCGCATTGCTTATTCTTTATCCTTGTTTCTACTGTCTATCTCCATTTCCTTTTCTTCTCTTTCTCTTTTTCTCCGATTTTCTATTTTCATTCCTTTCTTTCTGTCTTCTCTGTCTTTCGATACATCTTGGTGTTACACCTCCCCTCCTCGCCCCCCTTCCCCCTCCTTCTTCTCTTACCGACCCTCCTCCTTCTCCTCTTACCCCCTCTCCTTCTTCTCTCTCCTCCTTCTTCTCCCTCCTCCTTCTCCCTCTCCTTCTCCCCTTTTCTCTCCTCCCCCCCTAAAAAAAAAATGTATGTGAATTTTCTGAACCAAAAAA
>BOPN01004280.1:7500-10000 GCA_017312705.2 Penaeus japonicus | reverse complement strand
CTCACTCACTCACTCACTCACTCACTCACTCACTCTCTACCTGCTCCTCTCAGTTTCTCTGTTTTATTCTACCTTCCTCCCTCCTCTCACATCCTGTTCTCTCCCTCTCTTACCACCCTCTTCCTCCCTTCCTCCTCTCTTTCCTCCTCCCTCCCCTTCGAGCGCACGTAGAGCTGGAGTCTCGAGTAAACAGTGTAAAGCCGATAAAACAAAACAGCCTGATGAATAGCCAAGTCCTGCTGGAGACAAGGGCGCTTTTGCCTTCAGTCGGCTCAATGCGTCATCTTGGGACGTCTCGCGGATAATGAGTGCAATAAATCATGTAGTTGGTTTGTGTGATTAGGAGGGAGACGAAGCGCATACATGCTTATAATGTAAAGGATGATGTGCGGGAGATATAAAAGGAGGAAGATGAAGGAGAGGAAGAGGAGAGAGAGCAAAGGAAGGAGGGATGAAGAGACGGTGAGCGGGAGGGAAAGAATGAAAGAAGGGAGGAAGGAAGAAGAGGAGAGGCAAATATATGCATAGAGAGAAAAATAGAGAGACCAATAGGAACAGTGTGCCTGAGTGCATGTGTGTGCTTTTATGTGTGACTTGTACATGCGTGGGCGGTTGCAGTCTCGTCTTATCGACAGCCGCCATGCAAAACAGGTAGTCAATGTTGCAACTGTCAGTCATATTTCTTATCTTTACGAGATAAGACTCCTGTTGACACTTCATTTTTTTATACGTTTATTGTCAGCCGTATAAATATCTTACCTTGAGAAGCTATCAGCGATCTCAAGCCACGAATAAACATACAATTAGGGATTTTAAAAGATTTAAACTCCAGTGCTCTCCTGAGAATATACATCAATGAAATAAAACGCATATAACAATAATCCTGAATCATCAATATGCCAATGAAAGCAATAAAGAAAGGATTTCGCTGATTACCAACAACAAATCCTTTTTTTCAAAAATGAACAATTCAAGTAAATAAAACCAACGGTCCCAAAACAGTCATGATAATCCTCTCACCGGATTCTGAACAAAGCATCGTATTAATTCACGTTTCCAATCCGGTGCATAATACGCTTTTCACGCCCACGTCACGTCGAATAATCCTTATCACATTCTTTGTCATTCTACGCTTTCACAATGGAAGGATAAAGACGCCAAGACGCAGAGACGGGACAAGGCAAATGCGATAAAGATGAGAAGGCGAAGAAAGAGTGAGTGAGAAGGAAGGAGGGAAGGATGGAAGGAGAGAAGGGGAAGGAGGGAGGGAGGAAGGGGGCGAAGGAAAGGATGAGGGAGAGGAAGATAGATAGATAGATAGATAGAGAGAGAGAGAGAGATAGGGAGAGGGAGAGGGAGAGGGAGAGGGAGAGGGAGAGAGAGCAAGAGACCAAGAAAGAGAGAACGAACGAGAGAACAAGCCAAAGAGTGATACAACGATAGGAAGAACGAAAAAAAACAAAAAAAGAAACGAGAGAAACGAAACCCCCTCCCCCCCCAACAAAGAAAAAAAGAAAAAAAAGGAAAGTCGAGCAGAACGCCAGTCTTCATGACAGCCCCGAACACGTGACTGCAGAGACCCATTACGTCGGGAGGCGATACGAAAAGTGTGCGGAAACATACGACTCTTCTAAGAACAAGAACTCGATAAAAGCATTGAGACATATAAATGGGGACACGCTTTAAACGCCGATGCTTTGCTCAAGCTACAAGGGAAACCAATACGAGGGGGCGGGGGGAGGGAGAAAGTTAAGGAGGGAGGAGGAGGGAAAGGAGGAGAGGGGAAACAAAGGGGTGAGAGAGAGAGAGAGAGAGAGAGAGAGAGAGAGAGAGAGAGAGAGAGAGAGAGAGAGAGAGAGAGAGAGAGAGAGAGAGAGAGAGAGAGAGAGGGAGGGAGAGAGAGAGAGCTCGGAAGGAAGAAAGAAAGAAAAACAGGTAGCAAAAAAAAGGCAAAAAAAAGTAAAAGTATCAATCACACGACACAAACACACATGGAAAATGAATCTAATTACTAAACCAGGTTTCGGATGATTCAATCTACCGTGTCGAAGAAAATGCCACGTGTTCACAAGTGTTCACATTATCAGGGTCTTACTCCGTTGATGACTGGAAACGCCTGCACACACTTGAAGGTTCTTTACATCCTTGGTTTAAAAGCACCAGGGGTGGGGTGGACGTAGGATAGATGGGGGGGGGGAGGTTAGAGAGAGGGTCTTAAAGGAAAGGGAGGGGAGGGGAGGGATGGGATGGGAGGGGGGGGAGGGGTTCAGGGTCATCTGCGATCCATCAATGTATCGGCAAGCCTTCTCAGCCATGACGTCATATCATAACACTAACCGTCAAGATTTATTTGTGGACTTCGTATCGATTTATATATATCAGTGACAAGATCTCCCCGCGACGTGTGCAAACATAAATGCAAAGATAATCCGTTTGAACAGATATATAAACAAAGGGATTATTTGGATTCCATATCGATTGCTATTATGCAGATAAAATC
>BOPN01004279.1:124066-126566 GCA_017312705.2 Penaeus japonicus | reverse complement strand
GTGGGGGGAAAAAGTGAACGATTATTAACAATCGACGCCTAATCACACCAAGAGACACAGCTGATTGGACCAATCGATACTGACCATTGTTAGGAGCCAAATCATAGGTAATTAGGTATCGTAATTACTCTTATTACGAGACTAATAACACGTAATTACTATCAATCACGTAATTACTATTATTACTACGATTATTATGAGAATATATATATATCAGAGACGTAATTAGACGCTGAATCACACTAAAGAGACACCAATTAATAGTAATGAGACGCCCGATCACGCTAACGAGACGTCCAATCCCACTGATTTGAAATCCCATTCACACTGGATAGAACACCAACCTAGAAACGGCCCAATTGACACCCCAGATGACACCAAAGAAACGACACTCTAGATGACACCGAAGAAATGACACCCCAGACGACACCGAAGAAACGACTCTCTAGACGACACCGAAGAAACGACACTCCAGACGACACTCTAGACGAAATCCCAAGAAACGACACCCACCTCCTCCACCTCCTCCAGAAACTCACCCGATCATTCCGCCGATGTAGTTCGAGGCCATACCCGAGATGAGATCGTTCATCCCGCCACCTCCTCCGCCTCCCCCATGTTGCTGGGGTTGTTGTCCTCCACCACTGTATGGGAGAGAGAGAGAGAGAGAGAGAGAGAGAGAAAGAGAGTGAGAGAGAGATAGAGAGGGTGAGAGAGAGATAGAGAGAGATAGAGAGGGTGAGAGAGGAAGGGAGAGATAGAGAGGGTGAGAGAAGGAGGGTGAGGGTGAGGGTGAGGGAGGGTGAGAGAGGAAGGGAGAGATAGAGAGGGTGAGAGAAGGAGGGTGAGAAAGAGATAGAGAGGGTGAGAGGGTGAGAGAGAAGGTGAGAGAGGGAAAAGGTGAGAGAGAGAGGGTGAGAGCGGGAAAAGGTATGGGTGAGAGGGTGAGAAAGGGAAAAGGTGAGAGAGAGAGGGTGAGAGAGGGTGAGAGAGAAAGAGAGAGAAAGAGAGAGAGAGAGGGTGAGAGAGGGAAAAGGTGAGAGAAGGAAAAGGTGAGTGATGGAAAAGGTGAGAGAGGGAAAAGGTAAGGGTGAGAAAGGGAAAAGGTGAGGGTGAGAGAAGGTGAGAGGAGGAGGAGGAGGGTGAGGGTGAGGGAGGGTGAGAGATAGAGAGAGATAGAGAGAGATAGAGAGAGATAGAGATAGAGAGAGAGAAGGGGAGGTGAGAGAAAGGGAGAGAATCAATCAAAGAAACAGAAACAAACCCCACAGAAATTTTTAAAAAGAAATACACATCAAAAAAAAAAAAAAATTGCATCAAACAGATGTCACAAGAAATAAAATAAATAAATAAGTAAAAATAAATAAATAAATAAACAAATAAAAGCAGCTTACCCTCCGAGGAATCCGCCAATGAGACCGGAAAGCATATCTCCGCCTTGACCTCCGCCTTGACCTCCTCCGTAACCTCCTTGTCCTCCGTAACCTCCGCCTTGATCTCCTCCGTAACCTCCTTGTCCTCCGTACCCTCCGCCTTGTCCTCCTCCGTAACCTCCCTGACCTCCGTAACCTCCGCCTTGTCCTTGGTACGGGGGAGGTGGTTGCTGACCTCCGTAGTAGTCCTGACCTCCGCCGGCCTGACCTCCTCTGCGGAATAATGATGAATAAATAATGATAAAGAGAATAATAATAATAATAGATGATAATAATAATGATAATAGTAATATAGAAAAAAGAATAATGATAAGTAATAATGATAAAAAGAATAATGATAAAAAGAATAATATTAATAATAATGATAAGGAATAATGATAAGGAATAATAATAAATAAATAATAATAGGGAGAATGATATTAATGATAAATGCTAATAATAATAATAATAATAATAATAATAATAATAATAATAATAATAATAATAAAGAATAAAGAATAATGATAAAGAGGATAATATCAATAATAAATGATAATCATCAAATAATCATTAATTATAATCGTATATGTAATAAATGATGATAATTAATATAAAATACTTGACTAATTAACCCGTTGCGGACGGGTGTCGGGTGTCATGACATACGTGACGCAGGTGCTTTGGCCTGACGACGGGCGTCATGACGTACATGACGTTTAAAGACTTTGGATCACTGTGCTATTTTATTGTGCTATGAGTAAGGTGTGTGTGTGTGCGTGTGTGTGCGTGTGTGTGTGTGTGTATGTGTGTGTGTGTGTGTGTGTGTGTGTGTGTGTGTGTGTGTGTGTGTGTGTGTGTGTGTGTGTGTGTGTGTGTGTGTGTGGTGTGTGTGTGTGTGTGCGTGTGTGTGTGTGTGTGTGTGTGGTGTGTGTGTGTGTGTGTGTGTGTGTGTGTGTGTGTGTGTGTGTGTGTGTGTGTGTGTGTGTGTGTGTGTGTGTTTGTGTGTGTGTGTAAGGAGTGAGTGATGATGTAATGGCAGACATAATTACTATAATTACCATGGATAAAAGGGATATAAATGAGACTGA
>BOPN01004279.1:84964-90359 GCA_017312705.2 Penaeus japonicus | reverse complement strand
TCTCTATCTCTCTCTCTCTCTCTATCTCTCTATCAATCTCTCTCTATCTATTTATCTCTCTCTCTCTCTATCTCTATCTCTCTATCTCTCTCTCTCTATCAATCTCTATCTCACTTTCTCTCTCTATCAATCTCTTTCTCTCCATCTATCTATCTATCTCTTTTTTTCTCACTCTCTCTATTAATCTCTCTCTCTCTATCTATCTCTCTTTATTTATCAATCTCTTTCTCTCTCTCTCGCTCTTTGAAATAGAGATTGAGAGAAAAATAAAGAGAGAGAAGGAGAGAGAGAGAGAGAGAGGAGAGAGAGAGAGAGAGAGAGAGAGAGAGAGAGAGAGAGAGAGAGAGAGAGAGAGAGAGAGAGAGAGAGAGGAGAGAGAGAGAGAGAGAGGAAGGGAGAGATAGATAGATAGATAGATAGAGAGAGAGAGAAAGAGAGAGAAACAGAGGCAGAAAGAGACAGGGAATGGAGAAAGACTAAAAAACAAAGAAACACACACACGCACACACGTACACGTACACACACACACACGTACATACGAACACACGCGCACACACACACACACACCCATACACACACACGTACACACACGTACATACGAACACACGCACAGACGCGTACACGTACAGACGTACACACACAAACACACACACACGTACACACGAACACACACACACACACACACCTACATACGTACACACACACGAGCACACACACACACACCTACACACACACCTACACACGCTCACACCTATACAAACGTACACACACACACACACACCTACACACACACACACACACACACGTACACACACACACACGTACACACACACAAACACACACACCTACACACGCACACGCACACACACACACACGCACACGCACACGCACACAAACGTACACAAATATAAACCATTTTCTGTCTTCTAAACAAGTGCTCATAAACATCACGAAAATACACTCCAGAAATCCTCTTTCAACATCATCATTAATCCTCTAAATCAATTTAATCTCACCTTTAATGACGGTTTTACACGAATCACACTTTTATTACGAACTTTCTGTAGATTTAATTTGACTTTGAAGAGCGGAGAGTAGCAGTACTTTCCCCTCGGAAGCCTAAGGGGAAACTGACCATCTGTCTCAAAAATTCCCCCTTTTTTCCCCCTCTTTGGCGCGGTTGCCGGTTTGTCCTTTTTCGCTCTCTCTTTTCTGGTCCGATTGCCTGTTTCTCGGAATATTTTTGCGTTTTTTTTATAAATATATATGTATGTATATGTATATATATGTATATATGTATATATCTATATATACATATATATATATATATATATATATATATATATATATATATATATATATATTGTTTCAGACAAAAACTGATTTACAGTATCTCAACACAATTATAATAATAATTTACAGTATCAACTTACGAGATAAACTCTATAATTTGGCAAAGCTTAGCATCTATATCACAATGCGGAACATGTTCACTTGTGCAACAATGCATGAGACAATTATTGCCAATGACTTCCATCCATTCTTATGAACACGGATATTACGTTTAACAAATGCTTATTCTAATTCTTAGTCTAATCCATTCATAATATAACTAGCATCAGCAGCATCCAATGCCATCCTCTACGTAGTTTGTATATGTACGTGTGTGTGTGTGTGTGTGTGTGTGTGTGTGTGTGTGTGTGTGTACACACACAGAAGGAATTAAAAGACCAAAAAAACAACAACCTTTTTACATATACTCTATATATTTCGTATAAAGACAAAATGTACATATGTTATAAATATGTCATAAATATGTTTTCCTTATTTTTAATATCATATATATTTATATATAAGGCAAATTTAAGGCGGAAAAGATTCTCATTTGATTCAAAGGTTCAAAAATGGGAAACCTGAAAATTATGTTTTATTTAGGCATTAATATCATACTAAATGGAATTATAGGAGTATTACTTTATATATATATATATATATATATATATATATATATATATATATATATATATATATATATATATATATATGTTTATGTATATACATACACATATTTCACTCCTCTCTTTTTTCTTTCTTTCTTTTGTTCTTCCTTCCCCTCTCCCTCTCTCTCGTACTCAAAAATGATCAACCAACAACAACAACAACAATATATATATATATATATATATATATATATATATACGTTCTTTGATCACTTATTTTCCTTTTTCCTTGCCAGAATAAAAGAGAATTCGAAAATAGTTAAGTCTATGCTGAAAAAATTGCAAGAGAAAACGGAGACTTTTAGAAAACGGTTGGAAAAATTCGAGTATGAATATAATTTAATATTCTCATTATGAAACGATATCATATTCATATATATTATGATAAGTATATTATCAGGAGTTCAAGTTAAATGCGATGCACAATATTTCATCTAATTTTAGGGGGGGGGGGGGGGAGGGGGGAATACATAAGTTTACGATAATTAAGTTGCAATTATCATTATTATCAATATCATTATCATTCTTAACATTATCATCATTATTATCATCATTATCATTATTATTATCATTATCATTATTATTATCATTATCATTATCATTATTATTATCATTATCATTATTATTATCATTATCATTATTATTATCATTATTATTATTATTATTATTATTATTATCATTATCATTTTTATTTTCATTATTCTTAACTTCATTTTCATTATTATTATCCTCATACAGTGAAAGATATAAATGAAAAAAAAAATCTATATTTATATTTATCAATATTTATGGATATTTATTAATATTCCTTTATCAATATTTATATTTATTAATATTTATTTATTAATATTAATATATATTAATATCATTTATTAAATTCTAATATTTATTAAAATTTATTTTTTAATATTAATGTTTATTAATATTTATCAATATTTATTTATTAATATTAACATATACTAATATTCATTTTTTAATTCTATTATTTATTAAAATTTATTTTTTAATATTAATATTTATTGATGTTTATTAATATTTATCTATTAATATTAATATATATTAATATTTATCAATATCTATTCATTAATATTAATATTACCAATTGATATAAATGAAAAAAACGAGTGATAATCATAATAATAATTACTATTATCATTATAAAATTGATAATTAAATAATGATTTTAAAAAAATAAAAATAATAATAATAATAGTTATAACAATAATAATAATAATAATAATATAATAATAACATAATAATATAATTATAATAATAATAATAGTTATAACAATCATAATGATGTTCATAATAATGAATATCAAAATAATCGCAATGATGACTAATTATTCAATCAAATAAATTAATTAATCAATTAATTAATTAATTAATTAATTAATTAATTAATTAATTAATCAAATTAATTAATTAATTAATTAATTAATTAATAAAATTAATTAATTAATTAATTAATTAATCAAATAATTAATTAATTAATTAATTGATTAATTAATCAAATTAATTAATTAATTAATTAATTAATTAATTAATTAATTAATGGTGATAAATATGAGAGTGATATCAATAAATTATTATTATTGAAAGTTATTATAATAATAAGTTTAATAATAATAATAAATAATAATAATAATAATAATAAGAAATAATAATAATAATAATAATAATAAATAATAATAATAATAATAATAATAAGAAATATAAATAATAATAATAATTTAATAATAATAATTTAATAATAAGAAGAAATATAAAAATAAATAAAAAATAATAAAAATTAAGTTTTAAAATAGAATTAAAAATAAGAATAAATGAAATAGGCAAATATATAGTAAATAAAAAAAATAAAATAAAATGAAAAATGAAAGAAAATAAATAAATAAACAAATAAATAACTAATTTAAAAAATGAAAATAATAAAAATAATGATAATGATGATAACAACAACAATAATGATAATAATATAATTAATTATAACAATAAGAAGAGAGAATAGTTAATTGAATATAATAAATATGATTAAAAAAAACACAAATATAACAAAAACACAAAAACAAATATAAACACAAATATAACAAAAATAAATATAAATATAAACACAAATATAACAAAAACACAAAAATAATAAACAATAATATATATTGATAACAGAAATTTTATTTGTCATAACGTTTCCTTGTTATCAATTTTAATTAAAATGATTATCAGGAAATTAATAATAATAATAATAATAATTAACGTTGATGATCAATAATCAATCATCATTATTATCAATAATTAATAATTAATTAAATATTATCAATAATAATTAATCATTAATTGTTAATAATAATAATAATGAATTAATTGGTAAATTTATAATTATGAATTAATTATAATGATAATATAATAGGTATTAATATCAACATTTTTTTTAAAATAATAATGATGATGATAGTAATATCAATGATAATAATCATGAAAAGGATAATAATGATAATTCTCATTATTATTATTATTTTTATTATCATCATTACCGAAATCATTATATTTATCATCATCATTATTATCATCATTATGATCTTAACAGTAATAATAACAGTAATAATAATGATAATAACATATAATAATAATAATAATAATGATAATAACAGTAATAATAATGATAATAACATATAATAATAATAATAATAATGATAATAATAATAATAATAATAACAGTAATAATAATGATAACAACATTATTGATAATAATTATTAAACATTCAATTATGGATTATAATTGTATTAATAACATCACCCATTATTAATGGCATTATCAGTTATCAGTTATCAGTAATACCAATGATAACATTAATAACAGTAAAAATATTAATAATAATAATAATAACGATAATTAAAACGATAATAATAATAACAATAATGATAACAGTAATAATAATAACGATAATAATAACAACAACAATGATAATAACAATAACAATAATGATAATAACGATAATGATAACAACAATAACAATAACAGAAATAACAGAAACATTGATATCAATGTCATTATCAAATATTATATAACAACCATCACAAATATTATCATGATAATAAGAGTAATAAACAGGGTATATTGATAACATGTTATGAAAAAATTTGACCCATTGAATGTTTGATAATGTTTTGACCCATTTAGTTGTAAAGAAAATTTTGATTCATTTAGTTATCAACAAAATTTTGACCCATTTTTAGCTGTAAACAAAATTTTACTCATTTAGTTATTAACAAAATTTTGATTCATTTAGTTATTAACAAATTTTTGATTCATTTAGTTATTAACAAAATTTTGACCCATTTAGATATAAACAAAATTTTGACCTATTTTTAGCTGTAAACAAAATTTTACTCATTTA